>CAKAKR010066436.1:13274-138902 GCA_916700685.1 Adelosebastes latens | reverse complement strand
TTGTAGTTTTGTGGCTAAACCTAAAGAAGTTGTAGTTTTGTTGGCTAAACCTAAAGAAGTTGTAGTTTTGTGGCTAAACCTAAAGAAGTTGTAGTTTTATTGCCTAAACCTAAAGAAGTTGTAGTTTTGTTGTCTAAACCTAAAGAAGTTGTAGTTTTATTGCCTAAACCTAAAGAAGTTGTAGTTTTGTTGCCTAAACCTAAAGAAGCCTTTTTGTTTGCGTTCAAAACTTAACGTTTCACTCAGTTTTATGTTTGGAACGCGTTGCTTTTAAGTTTCGCTTTCGCTTTTACAAAGTAGTGGGCCCCTAATGACCCACATCTATGGTGCTTATAGTGACTGATAACGCCTATTTGATGGCCTGACAACAGTCGAATCGGGTGAATTAATGCTCATTGGGTTTCTCACTTAGCCGTCTACAAGTTTGCAGTTGCCAATTTGTCGCAAAGTTGGTAATAAATGGATTTTGATCCAAGTAACGGGATTTTTCACCTGGCAAACCAAAAGTTGTTCTTTGGCTGAGCTATAAAGCATTAATTGGTAAATCATTCATTAACCGTTAATTAAGCCACCAGTTAAAACTTATGAACATATGAACCACAGCACCGACACAACTTTGGTTTCACAACGCGTAGGCTTAATGGCAAATATAGCTCAAGGCCAGGACCCTCAAGAAACATGTATTTAATATATATTGTCTACATCAGTAAACTGAATACCTGAATAACTCACACAGACAGATCCAAAGCTGTAACGTATACATGGAAGAAGTGATCGTTTCATTCATCTTTTATCGTTGTATCTGATCCTCTTATACTCCACAGCTCAGACAGCTCCACGCCCTACAACATAGGATGGACTCATAATAAGACCCATGTGACCGAGGCTTACTCACTCCAACCTGCAGTAAAACCCTCCCAGGTGTGGCTTACTCACCATCACTTCATCCTAATCAAATATTTCCTTTTTCAATTTGATTTGATTCATTAAGTTTTATTAGTCTCTTAAGGGGTATCACAGAAACTAAAACACAGTGTTAACTTTTACCGTACGATAGCACAGGGACAGCACAGCAACAGTAAGTATAAGAAAGATTTCAGGGAGGTGTGTGAGCAGCTCAGAGTCTTATAGAGGACATTTAATGCAACATTTGTGAGTTAATGTTCCTATAAATCAATGTGAATGCTCGACACGTATATTTCCAGGCTTCTGAGGGAATATTGTACGACTTCTTTCAAGTCATTACGCCGTCATTGGACCACATGCATTCTGCACCATTTGCAGTTTATGTAGCTGAGAGCGTTCATCAGACAAGTGCTACTTTGTGCAGAGCTGGCATAAAGACTTTTTACTTATTAAACAGCAAATACTGCTGCTGCTACTGCACTTCTACTGTTGCTATTACCAGTACTACTACCAGTATTACTACCAGTACTACTACCAGTATTACTACCAGTACGAAGATAAGATAAGATAAGATAAGATAAGATAAGATGCCTTAGACATCACAAATACATTCATCCATCAATTTCACATGCCCATCTACATCAGAAAAAGTGAAATTTGAACATCTACAGTTCCATGACAACTGGGCAAACTCCACCCATGTTGATGAAGATCATGTAATGTGATCGAAAGCTCTGGAAGAGCTAGTGATTTAGTGTTTTTCTCAACAGCTCTTATTTTTATTCTATTTATTTTATAACAACTTGATTATAATTCTATTTTAGTTTAATAATAATAATAATTAGTTATTAATTGTATTTGTATTGCTTATTATTATTTACTTGTTGAATTTAATTTAGTTTATTATATTTATTTAGTTTTATATCATTTTCTTTTTTTTTTTATCAATTTTGTGTTTTACATTTTTTTCCCCTGAATTTAATTTAATTTGACATATTATTAGTGTAAGTTAATTCTACATTATTTAATTTATTTTGCTTAGAAATAATATTATTTTATTTTGCATTATTTTTTTATTTTCCTTAAATAATTATTCAATATACATTAAATTGTATCACTTTTTCTTTTCTTAGTTTCTATATATATATTTTTGTAAAAATGTGCATAAATAAAGTTTATTTTAGGCTAATCTTTAAAATTACTACTATTAATACTAAATAATAATAATAAAATAATAATAATAATAAAAAAAAGATGAAGATGAATGTAGCCTAAATGATGTGAAATGTGTTGTTTAGAGTTCACTGTAGTGTTTGTTTATGTGTGTGTGTGTGTGTGTGTGTGTGTGTGTGTGTGTGTGTGTGTGTGTGTGTGTGTGTGTGTCAGGAGGCAGCTGAGCCCTGTTAGGAGGAGTCAGAGTCTCGGTGTGTGTGTGAGGAGCCGCTCTGTGCGCTCACTGGCTGCCTGTCAGCTCAGCCTCTCTCCACTGTTATTGTTCAGAGCCCGTTCAGAGGTCGGACTACCGGGGACCGAGTTGGTGCTCAGCGTGCGGACACACAGCTGCACCGGGAGAACCGGAGAACAGCACCGGAGGAGAAGTCAAAGAGGAGACTTTCCGCTCGGATCTGAGAGACATGGAGGAATGCATTGAAAGGACTCCGACGCACTGAAAGTTTTTGCATTTTCTGGACATGGAGACACAAACAGAAAGACAGTTCATCCCAATAATAAAGTCAGCCACCAGTCTCTCCTCCTGAAGGTTGGAGGTGCAGCAGAGGATGACACCTGCACACTTCTTCTTCTTCTTCTTCTTCTTCTTCCTCACATCTCTGAAGAAGAGTACAGATCAGAGCTTCTGCAAGAGTGACTTTCTGCCTCTGATCCTGCAGTATCCTGCTCGCTGCCAGCTCTAGTTCTCGGCTGTGGCTGCAGAAAAACAGCGCGTTTCTTTCTTTTTTGCGCATCTTTATATCTTTATATCTTTGCACGATCGAGGACTGCAGCAAAAAAAGATCATCTGGTACCTGAACATCTCGTACAAACAGGTGAGAGCATGAGAGCAGCTCTGAGGAGGACAATGATGGTGTTCGAGAGTAAATGTTGAGATTAATGTTGTCATCTTTTTAAACTAATAAGGATGTCTGTTTTATTGACATGTAATATCTTATTACAGAATAGAATAGAAAGCTTTACTGTCATTATTGTATTAATACAACGAGATTCACAGTTGCCACTTCTGGTCAGTGCTTTAAAACAAATACTTGACAAGACTAAACGAGGCAGATAAAACATATAACAGGTAAAACATATAACAGGTAAAACACATAACAGGTAAAACATATAACAGGTAAAACATATAACAGGTAAAACACACACACAGTTATAAAGTAAATAAAACAGGTAAAGTAGATGTAATAAATAAATAGAAACAGAAGTGTTACACTAGAAGTATAAAATATAAAAATAGATGTAATTTAAACAGAGGTAACTGCACTTGTAAAATAGGTAGGGTAGATGTAATAAATAAAATGTAGAGAAGAGAATCATGTGCGTAAAAAAAGCCTTAAATGTGCTCTTTACGCACCATTCACCATCTTACATTTAGTCATGAGAAGAAAGATAGAGAGTCCTTTTAATAGTTTGAAATCCAGGAATCTTTCACAGGTTTCAGAGAATAGGAGCTCAGATTAGATCAGAGCTGTTGGTTAACCTCTGAAAACTCAGCTTTAACTGTTTACTTTAAGGTCTGAACAAATTGTCTTACTCCACACTGTCACGCATATATTCTGTATAAAACACCAGACTGCATGCAAATATAGGTGTTTTTACATAATTTGATCTACAAATATTCAGCCTGACGTGTTTGGTACCTTTGGAAACTTTGGGATCTCCTCTAATTTAATGTAAAGTTAAAGCTGCAGTGGGTAGAAATGGAGCAAATCACTTTATCCTGACAGTAGTGCATGAGACAGGTAATCTGAAAAAGATCATGTGTCCTCAGTGTCCTCTGTGTCCTCCGGTGCTCCTAACGGCATCTGCAGGATTTCACAGACCGGAGGAAAACAACCAATCAGAGCCGAGCTGGAGCCTGCCGTCTCTGAGCAGCTGTCAATCACTCGCAAACTCCGATCAAACGGTCAAACTAGGCAGCGCTGATCAAATATGAATCAATATTCTGTGACTGTAATGCCTATTTCTCACCTCAAATGTTTTCAGAATCATCTTGTAGTGTACTGTTTAGCTGTAAAATTAGAACGTTTTTGACCCGGCAGCCATGTTGAGATCAGTTGAAGTCGGAGATCGCGAGTGATTGACAGCTGCCTCCGTTGAATGAACAGCCAATAGAAACGCTCTCTCTCTCTGAAATGACCTGTGATTGGCCAATGTAGATTTTTTAAAGCCTGAAAACAGAGCCATGAAGAGGTGCAGAAGTCTAGTTTTCTCTCAGAACACTTGAATTACAATATGCTGAAAGGTTATTATGGAATTTTTGCCCAAATGATGCCAAAAACATTCTGCCTACTACAGGTTTAAGTGGGTTTTTAAATCATGTTTGGCTGCACAGCGTGCTTGCAATGGCTCATATGGATTTAAAATGGGATTTGATGTTATTATTTTACTGTGCATTTGTTTAAATTCTCTCTTCCCGTGTGTTTTAATGTCGCAGGTCTCTGCAGCCACAGTCATCTAAACTGCTCCCGCTGACATGTCTGCACTCATCTCTTCATGCTGTTTCCCTGTTGACAGTTCATCTCTGCTGGATGTTAAGAAATAACAGAGTGCTTCACTTCAAACCTCTCTTCACACGACAGCAGTAAGGCAGTATAATCTGCGGACTCGCCATGGGCACCGTACTATCACTGTCTCCCGGCTCTCGGAAATCGGGCTACTATGACAACCGGCCGGGCTCGCTCAGCCACTACCCGAGCATCAGCAGCCGCTCCCTCAACAGCCAGAAAGACCGCGGGCTGAAGAGGGGCCAGTCCATCTTCCTCCCGGCACTCACGTGGAAGCGACTGGTGGCCTCCACGAAGAAGAAGGGCAACGCCAAGAAAGGCGGCCCGGTGGCCCTCGGCGACCCTCTCAACAACAACAACAGCATCAACATCTACCAAAAGGACCCCGTGTTGCACCTCAACCGCGAGAACGTGAAGAAGTCGCTGTCATGTGCCAACCTGTCCAGCTACGAGGGCCCAGCGGGACTGGGTCTGGGGCTCGGCTACGGCCTGGGGATGGGCCAGGGGCACGGATACGGCTACAGCAAGTCCCAGCAGCTCTCCTCTGTGAAAAAAGTCCCCCAAGGGACGGTGACCTCGTCCCCGAAGCGCGTCATCGTCCAGGCCTCCACCAGCGAGCTCCTGCGCTGCGTGGGGGAGTTCCTGTGCTGCCGCTGCTACCGCCTGAAGCACCTGTCTCCGGCCGACCCAGTGCTGTGGCTGCGGGCCGTGGACCGCTCGCTGCTGCTGCAGGGCTGGCAGGACCAGGCCTTCGTCACGCCGGCCAACGTGGTCTTCGTCTACATGCTGTGCCGAGACGTGGTGGACGGCGACCTGGTGGCGTCGGAGCACGAGCTGCAGGCCATCCTGCTCACCTGCCTCTACCTGTCCTACTCCTACATGGGCAACGAGATCTCGTACCCGCTCAAGCCCTTCCTGGTCGAGGCGGGCAAGGAGGCCTTCTGGGACCGCTGCCTCGCCATCATCGACGCCACCAGCGCCAAGATGCTGCGCATCAACGCAGACCCGCACTTTTTCACACAAGTATTCGCTGAACTCAAGAGCGAAGGCGGCTGCGGCCCTCAGGACTATAGTCGGGTGCTGGATCGGTGAGAGGAAGTGTGCATGCCTTTTTGTACACTCACGTATACTTGCACACACGTTGGTCTCATACAGATTCCTCGCCCCTTTTTCTTTCCTATGCTTCCCTGCAGGAGCAATGAAGGCCTATCTTGACAGTCATGTAGACATATTTAATCATTCCATCTTTGTTGCCATTGTCCCGTCCATCCACAGATAGAAATAAGGAATTTCCCCCCCCAAGATAATTGGCTAACAGAAGCTCACAGTTGTGTGTTTTTGTGTGTCCTGGCTGGAATATCCACCTGAGTTTACTTGAATTGAGGAACCATTTGGTCCACCTGTCCCATCTGACCCCGTGTGTCTGGTCCAAGTCGTCCCAGCTGCCCCTCAGGATCTGCACAGCCAGGCCTCCCAGCATCCTCTCTGAATGTGATCAATCAGTGTGCACAAGAAGATGCCATCACTCCACAAAAACACCATCAAGGGATTTTTCTCACTGGTTATATTCTAAAACATCCGAGTGGATTCACAGGAGAATAAAACAGACAATATAATCCGCTGAGTTATATTTTTTCCAGGACAACACAAGGAGACATGTTGACATCCGCTGCTGGCTAAGCCCCCTTGTGCCAGCAGTGAAAAAGTGACTCAGACTGATGGGAACAGCTGAGAGGTCCATGTTAGGTCCTGCTGGTCCTGCTGTGCGCTAAAGCAAAACGAACAGGCAAATGTTTTGTGGAGCCTTTTGAGGCTCGTCTGGCCTGAGGGGACAGTCGCTGTTTTTACTCACTCAAACCTGCCTCAGTGTTTCTATTCTATCTCAGGAGAGTTTCCTGGTGGAAGCAGAATTTCCGTGTTTTGTGCGAGCGTATGCATGGCCGTGTGTGTGTGTGTGTGTGTGTGAAGGCATTGTGCAGTGGACGGCAGCCAGGGTCATCAGCTGTTTACTCCATCCTTTGTTCCCCGGCGTCTTGTTGACAGGGCACCGGCGCAGGCTGTGGTATTAATGAGATTAGCAGATTACTGCCGCCCCCCCCGTCCCTCAACCTCTGCCCCCTTCTTGTCCACTCGGGCAGCCCTGCTGAGCTAATCCAGGCCAGGCTGGACCGCACCGTTCTGTACACACGAACGTGCGCACATTGAAACGCCTCGTCGCGTGCGCTTTATTCTCCCTCGCCGCATGAATAAAAACGCCGTGTGAGACACGTGCGCAGCTCAGGGTCAGCGAAGCTCTCTGCTGTTGTGGTTGAAGAATGTGTCCCACTTTCTCATCAGTCACCTGCGCATCCTCATCTGCCATCAAGAGTTCATCCTCTCTTATCCCTCCATCAACTCCCCATCTCTTGCCAAATTATTCCCTTGAATGAACCATTGGAAATTTGTGCTTCAATGCCTTTATTTCCCATGTGTTTCAATGTGTGTTGTCAAAGGTGGTCACAGATGAGCCCGTGGTTCATCGCTATTGTTACACTGAAAAATATATGGATTTTATGTTTTTGAAAGCAGATCAGATTAAATATATTTTCAACTGGATTTTATGTCACCAGCAATCCAAAAGTTTGGATTCCTGCTGCAAGAGGTCACCGAAGTTTACAGCTCATGTTTCGAGGCTAATAACTCATCAGAAAGTAGATGAGGGGGGGAGCACAAATTAGCTGCTAATAGAGCGCTACAGGAATTAGTCCTAAAACCCGGAAATGAGTTGGCATTTTAGCTTCAAGTTCCCCCGTCTGGAAGTCAATGGGTTTTTATGCCTGAAATAAGGTCTGTGGTTAACTCAAGCTTAAGAGATTTTAACGTTTTGATCTACAACATAAAATACATCAATAAATACCCCACTTGTGAATTTTGAAGCCTTTATGCGTCTTAAAAAAAGGAGCTTGCCAACAAGTGGCTAAATGGGACTATTGGTGCCTTCAACTGAAACTCGTGAGCTCGTGTTTACAACATGGGAAGTCGTGTACACAATGTGTTCGGCGTTCAAGTGGTTAAGTCGTGAGAACACCGCTGCTAAGCAACGGCAATATAAACGTTACTGTCGGCGACTAAAAGCCACAGAGGCTAACAATTTAGCAAGCTAGCAAGTTGGTAACATAATGCAGGAAATGCAAAGACATAATGACAGAGGAGAAAGATGAGGCCATGGTCGGAATATCAACATTTTCCTCAGAGATATTATAAAATTATGAAGAATTACAAAATATGACTAAAATTACAATATATTAACTTATTATGCACCGAAAAATGAACTTCCATGGCCTCTGCCATTTCTGACAATGTCAACAAACACGTTACAACTCGGAGCTTTCAGAAACTTTCCACTTACAAGGTCGTGAATACCACAAGAGGGGGGCGTTCAAATGGACTCTTCTCGTGAACACGGTAAACACGACAACATTTGAAGGATTAAACGTCATCACGCCGACTCGTCCTCCTTCACAGCCTCGTTGTGTATACTCGCGCTCATGCGACCGTGGTGTAGTTCGTTTGTAGTCTAACGTTAGCTTTTTACTTCTGGCGATTGCATTTACGCTTTGTAAAGTTTATCTTGCCGAACAAAACGTGCAAGTATTATAAATGTTTGTTTGCCACAGAGCTTATTTTCAGCAGTAATCCAAAACCAAAAGGAAAAATCCCATTGGCTTTTTGTCGAGGGAACCCAGGGCGATGCTAACTTCCTGGTTGGCCTACAAAAATACGTCATCCCTGCAGCACTCTATAATGTGCCAGAGTGGCTAAAAAGAGACGTTTAATAGCTAAACTACAAGGGGTATGTGCCGTAATGGTATATCTAAAAAAAATGTACCTGGTTATTTTAATCAAAACGGACACATTTACTGATTTTTTGGTGCCAAACTTTTTGGCTTGTGTCCCCTTAAAATGAAACTATGTCTACCTGCAACCCCTCATTGTTAATTGTATATGTTTACCAGCTGTTAGTTTAACCAAAAAGTGAAAAAGTAAAAATGAACCAGTAACATACAAGAAAAAACGCAAAGGTTAGAGGAAAGAATTGGGTATTTTCTGCTTTCCTCCTCTTTTAATCATCTTGAGACCCCTCAGATTTATCTTGCGACCCCTGTAGTGGGTCCTGACCCCCAGTTTGGGAACCCCCGGTTGACAGTAGGAAGCTGCTTCAAACCTAAAAACATGGATGCTTGACTTCCACCGAGATGTGTTGCCCACAATAGCATGTGGCAAAGCCTTAATCTTATTGTGTTGAGGCATCTGGAGGTTTTCCACTCCCCTCCTCCACGTGGCAGTCGCTCTCGCACACTTTGCGGTGACGCTGTAGTATATAGTCCCCAACAAGGTCACATTATGATAAACAAGCGTCCGTATAAGATCCAACCTTTACACACATGTGCAAACAAACGCACTCTGCCACACGTCCCCTCCTTTGGGTAATCCAGTCCTAATCCTCCCGCCCCAATCAAATAGAGAGAGGGAGCTAAAGGATGAAAACATGAGGAAATAAGTAAACGGTTCAGAATCCGATGAGATTTGGTGTCACACTTCCACGGCAGCCTTCAAATCCTGCCTCTAACAGACTGGAGGCCTTCAGAGACCCAAAGCTCAACCCTGCTGCCTACTGCAGCTCACCCGGGGCTTATTGGAGTCAAGCCTGCCTCCCTGCCCGCCTGAGGGATCTGGCATGAGCTCCCACAAGTCAACTAGAGAGGAGTGACGGCGGCGGTGATTCACGCTCAGAGAGCAGAGCGCCCGAGACGCCACCGTCTCTTTCTCTGGAGCTTTGACTGGCAGCCATTTTTGGCTCGTTGTTGTGGTCAGTGCAGCTCGGCTTTGACAAGGACACTTGTGTCTTGACTCACCCCCCCCCACCCCCCCTCCTTGTTCCACCCCTCCAACCCTGTTTCCACACACTCAGCTGTTGTTCCTGGCCTGTTTCATTAGATTTGACACCCCACACCCGCCAGCCATTGTCAGGACGAGGAAGGGCAGAATGAGACTGTTTGTTGGCATCTGGTTGGTTGTGCTTGTGTGTGAATGTGGGTCAAAGTTAAGGGCAACATCTGCCTCCACCATCCGACCTGGGCGTTAATTAAATCAGAAGATACAGTACAGCGTGTTCAAGTGCTGCTGATATCAACCAAATGACCGATAAATCTGCTGCAGGTTCCCTTTAGCGGCATGTTGTGACCCTTTCTAATGAAACAAACAGCTCTTTCGGCTCATTCTTCATCGTTATTTGCACAGACACAGAGGAACCATGTTCATTTAAGCCTAACTGAGCTTTAACGCAATTTGTGAAATGTGACAAAGAAGGCGACTGTCCCCTCACTTCAGTACCTCCCGTCCAATCACGAAGCTGTTCCTCCAATCGTTTTGCACAGCGGAGCGGTTTCCAAAGCCCATTAACTCGCATCTCAACCGGAGCTCTAATTCCGTTCATCCAATCAAACCCCTCGGCTTGATTCCCGAGCTCTATATACCTGACTGATGGCAAGCAGACGCACGATGCCTGTGTGACAGCTCCGTGGATAATACATGACTCTTGCTACTGATTGACTCCAGCTATTTAAACAAGATTAAACGGGACCTTTAGTGCAAACTGGACCTTTCTCTGTGGATGGGACCTTCATTTGGGACAGAATATTTCAGATCGGCCTTAGACCGGCTCTGTTTTGAGGACTTTTGGGTTTGTGTGAACAATGTGATAAAAGATTTAATAGATAAGTCTTGCTGTTATTCTACATTTTTCTTATTGTCAACATGCATTAGACGGTTAGTACTTTCAGATTTCTCTGTGTTTTGTTCTTATGAAAGACATACATCTTTAAAAACACATCATGAATGTATACTTTTATCTTTAAAAAAGGCCAAGCACATTCCTAAAAAAAACTGGGCACTGTAGTTTTTAGCAAACGTTACTCAAACAGGAATAAAAAGTGCATTTGTTGGGGACTATTTTCATCTGCAGATGAATACGCATTTGGTGTATTTACAACAGCGGGATGGTGTATGTGGGATTGACTAAAAAAAAACTACAGTGCCCACGTTCTTCGTAGTAAAGGAACATGTCATCTAGTGCAACAATGTGGCTCACTGATGTGTTTTTAGTACTTTTTGGGACAAAAATTGAGCTCTACGGCACAGAGAAATCTGAAAATACCTGTTAGTTGTGGATCTGTTGACAATAAGAAAAATATAGCATATAACAAGACTTTTCCTCTAAGTCACCACAGCTCTATGAGTTGTGTTAAGTTATTTCAGTATGCTGCTGGAGGCTGGTGTGAGATTTATTTCAATGGCACACCGCCGACTGATGATGTAAATATGTGGGTGTGTAACAAAAAGAGCTGTTAAGAAAGAAAAAATGAACACAAGGAAATAGTCTTTCTGTGTAGTAGCATGCATGCCAGCCAGGTAGTTTAGAAATGTTTCTTTCTTTTTTTTTACCTCTGCTTTTGTTTGATTTTTATAATGTGATGTTTTAAATTAAATATTATTTCTTTGGTAACTTAAAACTGGATCTCATTGGAGTGTTCCTTCACAGAGAGGCAAAGTCCCTCCCATTCTGGTGGACCCTACGGGACCTTATTTCGTAAAGAAATATGTACGGTAGTCAACGACAAACAGACAGATATTTTTTTGATCCTGTTTGAATTGCGCCATGAATCACACACATGATGTTTGACAATTTAAAAGATCATTTTCATTTTCAAGTCAAGAAAGTCTCAGTTTAGTTTTGTGTGAAAACGCTCAGAGAACTACATCTCTCGTCTCGCACAATATACGTCACCAACACTAACTAACGTAGCTATGACCAGGCACGAATGAAGCGTTATCTTATCTGATGTGTTTTATCCAGCGACTCCTGGTCTTTTTATCCGCCGAGAAGAGAAAGAACGATCAGACCAGTTGCTCATGTGAGAACATCCCAGTACGAAACACACATCGTAGCTTCAACGAGAGAGACGTCACTTACGCAACTTTTGGGTGTGTAGTCTTTCTAATTACATATTTTCATAGTCAGTTTTACAACAAATTGTGACTTTCTTGACTTGCAAAATTATGTTTTAAATTGACAAACATCATATGTATGATTCATGGCTCAATCAGACAGGATCAAAAAAATATTTGTCTACCGTTAATATTTTTTCCAAAATAAGGTCCCACGGTGGTCCACCGGAAGGCGCCGGGACTTCGCCTCTCTATAGGAAACATGATGTACAACAGTATTAAAGTCTCTTGTGACTGCAGGTGTAACTATCACCATTATGGTGGTCTGTTCATGTTTAGAAACAATAGAGACAGAAAAATTAATAAACGATCGACTCATTTTCTCAGGCTCGGTCCTGAAAATAGCAAAGCATGTGAATTCATATGACAAGTTATAACCGAACATCCTTTCTTTTGAACTCTCACACCAGACTTCATTCGTTAATTTGCCAATTTAGATGTGGTCATGGTGTGTCATCCACCACAACTGAGAATATCACTGCGCCCTCTCAGATTCACACAGCGTAGCCTACAGTATACATATAGAGCTGATCGAGTTAGCGGCTATCAATAGCTTCACTCATCAATGCACCAGCTGGTGACACAAAGGCGGCCATTGTTTATGTAGCGTCGGCCGCAGGCAGCTCCAGCTCGGCCTGCGTCCTCACTGATTGTAGCTTTGATGCAAAAAAAGCTTTCAAATTTCACGACTTCGCATTCATCGCAACACCTTGTCCGTGTTGTGTCAACACTGGACAGATGTTAATACAGAGATAAATATATAACTGTCTAGTGTCCATCTCCTCCTCCTCCTCCGCCCGGGTTTCCATAGGTCCCCCCTTCAGCCATCATTGTAACTGTCACACCAAAATGAAGCAGCACATCAGCTCGAGTGACTTTTGTAAAGCCACTAAAAATGCGTGTGTGTAGCTAAAAGAAAAATACTGTCGACGGGGAAAACTTGAAGAAAAACAAATGTGACTGTTTCATTTATTTTGTTTGTTTGTTTTCCTTTTTCATGATAATGATGTTGATTATTTAATAAAGTATTGAGTTGAAATCCAAAATCTGTTTTCTCTCTTTTCATACAGCTTTTACATCTGCGAGGCTCACACACTTAACTAAAACTGCCTTTGTTCTCCACACGGTGCACATGAAATACTCTCCCGCCCTGCAACCCCACTAACTTAAGACTGGCAGTAAATTCACGTGGGACATAAAATAGCTTAATGCACAGCCACACAATAGCCCGGGCGCTGCAGATGGCCTTTTGGCTTCCTGTCAGAAAGGGAAGGGGGTGTTGCGCTCCATCTGAGCATGTCTCTGCAGTCAATCACCTCCCTCTGTGCTGCGACCACAGGTGGAAATACTGTGATGCTGCCTCTCTGCTCAGCAACAGTCTCCTCTGAGAGGAAAGCAGATTTGATGTCCACGTTTAGTAGCGCAAGCCTCAGGGCAGGCTACCTTCCACTGTCACTTCCACTCTCACTATCACATTTATACACATAAACAGTTGTGTATTTATCACTTGCTTTAGTTCATTTTCTCCCAACAGTTTGTGCATTACAGTACCAGTGGTGGAATGTAACTAAGTATATTTACTCAAGTACTTAGTACTAATTTAAAGGGACTGTTTGTAACTTCTTACATGTATAAATTAATCTGGGTCGGTGTCCCATGCGCGCTCGCGTGTGGCTACGCTGTTCAGACTCAGACTCCAACACAAACTACACGGAAGCACCAAAACCGCAAAGTTCTATCTAGTGAAGCCCGTTTGTTAAACAGTGTTGGCCGCGGTCGGAGGACGCGGGGGAGACCGTAGCTTTGGTCTCCAGGACCGGAGTCTCTGCTGTACTCTGCTCCTTGCTCCTCTGCCTGCTTGCCTTCATTCACACACCGCGCTCGTTCTCGCTCTTTCGCTCCACCTCATGTGCATGCGCGCACACTACACACTGCAGAAGAGTTAGTTTAGCTCTGAGAATATCTAGTGAATGTACAGTTGACGTTTGTGCAGAAATAAATGCTGCAGCTCCTCCAGACCAACAGAGGTTTCCCGTGTCTTGTGAAGTGACGGGACTCCACAGCGAGAAACGTTATCGTCTCCGACGAAAACTCCGATGTCTCCTCTCCTCTTCATGGAGAGACCTTCGTCTGGTCAGCTAACATTACTGCCAAGCAGGTGAAATATAGAGTGATATTGTGGTTTTAGCTGACGTGTGTCGCCTCACTGTGTTGAACGATGCTTGTTCATGTCTATGTAGAGCGAGCACAAGCGCGAGCCTGACGCTGACATTTCTGATTCTTACAAACAGTCCCTTTAAGCACCGATTGATACACTTATTTACTTTTCAAATGAGATAAACGTCTTTTAGAGTCTTTTGCAGAACAAATGATGGTTGTGTTGCTCTGTATAAAATGGTGATTACACTTTATGTTTTCAGAAGTGTTTCAGAAAATGAAAAAAAGCTGTAGGCTACTATCTGATTTCACACAAACACACAGCTGCTAATATTCTGCACATGAACAGACAGATATACAGGTCACAAGTCTGTAAAATACCACAAACAACCCAGAATAAAAATGGATGGGGGTTTTCCATTTTAATAACAGACAAATTTAGCTTTTATCACATAACAGATGTCTGCCATAAAACTAAGACTCAAAATGACTTTTCAGTCAAAGCAGCTTACTTGGCGAGGCGAGATGCGTCTGCCTGGTCTCTCTCTCTTGTCTGATGGCATTGGGAAATGATTATTTAAATGCCATTTATAATGTGTTCACAATGCTGGAGCCAGAGGGCAGCGGGGTAGAACCATATGGCCCCGGCCGGAGCCGGGGTCAGCGGCGGAGGCTGGGGACACCTCAGAGGGCAGAGAGGTGAGGGAGGTGATGCTTTGATTAAATGCGATGAAGAGGCATCGCTGCAGATGGCTGCCACAGCCTGACTGAGTCCTTTCCAGTTTTCTCCTGTCCTCTGAGGACACAAATCACCCGGCTCTCTGCCTCCCAGTGTCACACTTTTATACTGGTTCAGTGTGTTCCCAGTGGCTTTCTGAAAGCCTCAGGCTGCTGTTCGCTGCCTTTTATCAGCCCTCTGGGAGCTAACATGCTTCATTCCCCCCTCTGTCAATGCTTCCTGGCATCCAGAGACATTATCAATTCAAGCTGTTATAAACTAGTATCACTTTTCTTGTTCAATGTCACCACAAATTACAGCTTTACATTTTAAAAAATATTTAAAGAAACAATATTTGGCAGCACAATCTTTGACTCAAATAAGAACAGCCATTGTCTTTTTTATCCTCTTTTCAAAACCAAAACACAAGTGTAAGTGTAAGAAAATGGCACGTACACTGGGCCTGCAAGTGGCAGTGTAAACAGGAAGCAGTGCTGGACACGGGAATTGATGTAAAGTGCTTGAATAATATAGCTTGCCTCCTACGCATGTAGGCAGTAGTAGCATTATAAAATGCAGAATTTAGCTGCACAACAGCTGCTAGCATCGTCAACAAGGTCAGCAACTCTTGTAACTCGAAGTTGAAATTAACCGCTGGTGGTCGAGGCTGATGTCGTTTGTTTTATTTCGGGAAAAGGTTCATGTGATGGGGCGTGACGAATCAGGGAATGACACGTCATGACTGATGAGAACCAGTCAAGAAGCGAACGTAGGTGTCTACGTCACTGTTTTCAAAGGTCTCCGTTTCTGTCCGTCCAGACTAAAACTCAACAACTCTTTTTAAACTAAAACGGGGTCAGAAGAGGTTTGAAACGTCCCCTTTTTAGGGGCTTGAAAACGCCGGAGTAGTGTGAACACTAGCCATAAAAGTTATGCGTATTAAAACGAAAACGTATTGGTGTGGATGTAGCCTTAAACTGTCTGCTCCAACATTTAAACTGCAATCATTGGCATGTCCAGCTAACTGTAACATGTTTGCATTCTTTAATTTCAAAAAACATTATTTTTCTCATACAGTCTGTCTGAATATACCTGTATTCACCCTCAGTCTGAAACGTTCCGTTTTAGTGCCTGTCTCTTTAAGGCCCCCTCCTGAAAAAGCCCAGTCTGCTCTGATTGGTCAGCGTCTTCCTGTGTTCCACATCTGCACTGTCACCGTCTTCACAACGTCACTGCAGCCGGGGACTAACTGCAGGTGTGTCAACTACACAGAGTTTAGCGGGGTCGTATCTAGATGGTAATCTAGATGGTAAATTGCGAAATCTGATCTGAAATCTGCAAAAACGTACAAAAATTCTTGCGAGACTCGCTGCCCGACAACCTATCCTAACCTTAACTATTCAAGATCAATGCCCAACCTTAACCATCTCACGAGAGTTTCCCCAACTTGCGGGTTACCTTCTAGAAACGACCGTTTAGGGGAACTTCTACCGGTGACTGTGTAGTTGTGACATCACAACCTTACGGAAGTCCTGACGGCTCGTTTAAAGACACAGTATCTGAATACAGGCTGTGAGCATTCACGGTATTTATATAGCACCTAGACCTGTTTTATAATCAAAACAGACATGAAATCTCACTTTCTACAGTATGGAACCTTTAAATATCTACATTAGTTTGTGGGGTTACAAGCTAAGTTTGGAAAAAGTCCTGTTCATTTAACAGGGATGAAATCATTTGATATCGGGGTCAGTCTGCACTGTGAGATTCTTTACAGATCAATGGTACAGTTTTAGGACCTTGGAGAGCAGAAGCCTGCTGGCACAACCCTGACTGAGTGAACAGATGGTTCGCTCAGCCATGCACCCATAAGCACTGGGCGAAGGACACCGCCGGAGGGGACTCCAGAGGACTCTACGGGGACGTCGAATTCTGTCAAGGGCAATCCGAGGTCCCATTAAAGCTTCATAAAGTGCTAAAACCAATAAGCAATCTTATTACTGCAGTATTGTGATTAAGTAAAATGTTGAGCCACTTAAGTATTTTAATTTTTTACCACTCCTTTTCTACTCTACTACTTCTTACACTAATTTCCAGAGTAGATTTTACATACAAAACATATGACAATTATATCAAATATGACGCATTGTTATAGAAAGTAAATACCCAAGAGTAGCCTATATAAAGCAGTTAAATATATATTTTTACTTTACCATTACTGTAAGGCCTTTACTATAAATAGGGGTAAGAGGTAAACACTGATATAGAACAAACCTTGAATGTAGACTTTTTGTTGAAACTGGCTTTTAGTGTTAAAATATACAGTAGAGACAAATGTCAGGGAACTTCTTCAGTGACACAGTTCCTTGGCTTAAAGTAGTTCCACATTTTGGGTAGCTAATACTCTCATTCCTTCCTTGCACAGAGTTAGATGAGAAGGTCAACACCAGTCTGTATGTATGGTGAAATGCTGCGTCGGTCAGGACGGCGTTATCAGCTGTAACCGCTGTATGAGAGCAGTGCAGAGATGCCACCCTGGATTAGCCAGTGGGACACGCTCACATTCACGAAAATGCACTAAATGCATGCACAGCCGGCCCGGCTATGTCAACAAAGCACGGAGAAGTTCGGATTACAACACACACAGAGGGAGAGTGACTTCATTCTCTGGTCAGGCAGACATTACTCCTCTGTATCTTTACTATCTTTATTTTGTTACCTTTGGACAGAGCCAGGCTAGCTGTTTACCGCCGTTTCCAGTCTTTATGATAAGCTAAGCTAACCAGCTGCTAGCTGTAGCTTCATATTTACCATACAGACATGAATGGTATCAATCTTCTCATCTAATTCTCAACAAGAAAGTGTATTTCAACAAATATTGAACTGTTGATATGAAGTTACATTTTGAGTGCACAACTTGTACTTGTAATGGAGTATTTCTAGAGTGTGTTATAGCTACTTTTGCTCAAGTAAATTGTCAAAATACTTCTTCCACCACGTTCAACTACCCACACAATATAAAACATGCATCGTTGCATGGTTGAACGTGGTTGTAGCTACATGCTACATCAATAAAAAAAAAATATTAAAGTCTGAGCGCTCTGGTTTCTCAAATATTTCCTGATTAGTAAGCATCCAGGCTGATGGCATGTTGCTTCAGAGCGAGCCAAAGTAAAAACCAATCTCCCCCCTCATGTTACTGTAATCTCCAGCATGTGACCTCCCCTCGGCCTGATGACGCAGGGATGCTGGGAAAACCTGCAGCGCTCAACCAAACCAGTGGCCGGTCTGCCCTGAGAGGATTTGGGGGGGAAAAACAACACAGCAGCTCTGGGCCACATATTATATTCCCACTGGTAAATCCTCTCCAACTCATTACCAAATCCTCGCTGCAGGGCTGCTAATCTCTAAAGAGAGACGGACCAGGTGCCAGTCTTTTTTGTAATGGAATTGCACGTCGCTTTAAGTGATTGCATCAACAGTTGCCGGTCCTGATGAATTAGATTTGAAGTACAAGAATCCTGTTTGTACGCCGCTGCGAGGAGAAACCAAGAAACTTCATCGTAATCCAAAACAGACACCGGATGAAAAGAATTGATTTACACGAGTCTACGTTCTAACTGCTCGACTGATTGCAATATTTACGTCTGCAAGTCAGTTGCAGCTTTTCATTCCTTTCATAGCGAGGAGGGATTTGATTGGAGCTGTCAGAGAAGAAAATGATTAGGGAAAAAATTATGTGGAAGAAAAAAGCCTGGCAGCGTGAAGCGGCTGTGGATGTGACGAGCAAACAATCGGGGGAATAATTGTTGCACTTGTGCGGATGGAAAAGCTGCCATCAAACTAAACCTATCACAGAATAAAAAAAACATGATGAATACATCTGTGAAAAAGATTCTGCTTTGGTGAATCCAAATGTCCTCGTTTGATCTGATGAGTAACTGTTCATCTGTTTAGGAAATGTGTGTGTCAAATAATCAGTGATATGCTTGAATTTGCATTGATCTCCCCCTTAAAGCGGCAGTAGGCAGTATATTTTTGGCACATTGGGCGAAAATTTCACAATAACCTTTCAGCATTTTGTAATCCCAGTGTTCTGAGAGACTTCTGCACCTCCTCATGGCTCTGTTTTCAGGCTTTAAAAAGTCTAGCCCGTGACGGGAGACTGCCGATGCAGAAACTGCCTACCCCGGGGTACCGCTCGAATTACAATATGCTGAAAGGTTATTATGGATTTTTTTGTCCAATAACACCAAAAAAAAACTGCCTCCTCCAGCTTTAATTTATAAATCATAGCTTTTACATCAGTGATTAAAGGATTACACATAAACAAATATACCAGCGTATATGCTATGATCTCCGATTGAATGTGTCGGGCTACCACACACCGGGTCGTTTTGATTGGTGGAGCTGTAACTGGGAGAGGAGCTGTGGCGTCCAGTTTATCATGGAGCAGCTGATGGTCCCTGCAGAGCCTCCACACAGACAGATAAGAGGCTGAGGATGAGACGATGTTCGTGGCATTTAAATAAACAAATCTCGGTCATTTGCTTGAGTTCCCACTGCAGCTGTGGCTGCAGCATTCAGACTTCTGACTCAACCGCGCCACAAACCATGCAAGCTTTCTGCCCGAATCAGACTTTAAATTAGATTCACAATTAACTTTGTTTTGCCACTAAACATAATTTGCTGTCAAAATAGGGCACGAGAGCAAAGGGGCTGAGGACGGGTATTTCTGCCGGATGTTTACTCTGACTAATGAGATCTCAAAATAACTGAGCACAACAAAAAAGTGCTGGAGAATGAATGTGTTGCTGCAGAGCTGCTGACTTCGGGTCACTTAGTTAGTAGAACCTGAAGGCAAAGAGCATTGTGGGTAATGCAGGTCACTTTTCATAGACGTAAAAGGGTTCTAAATCCATTTATGTCCTTGTTTCAGAACATTTTCTTTCTGTTGCTTCAGAACATTCAAACGTGCGTGAACATAATTAGTAGGGATGCACAAATTTAAAGAAATTTGCTGAAGCGTTCCTGAGATATCATATTCACAAACACCTGATGTGCGGAGGCATAAAAATGTGATCAAGGTTTGTGGAGTTGGGATTAAATTTTCTTTTTGGTTTCCAAATGGGGCAGGACAGAAAATGTTTGGGAACAACTGCCTCAAAGTATCTAGAAAAGTCCAAATGCATTGCTGTCACACAGGATCTGTTCTCCTGAATGGTGGGGGAACACAACCAGGCGTTTTTAACTTCCTCCAGGTCGTTCACACGTTGAGGTCACCCGTCTGTGATTAAGGTCACGTTGCAGGCGTCTGAGAATCTTTAAGAGTTACAAGAATAAAAGCTGTGAATTGGTGTCAAACCGCCTGAGAAAGGACGTCTCGGGAGGGCTTTGTAAGTAGCTGATAAGTGTTGTTTTCAAGCCCCCGATCTGGATGACGCTCACACGACAAACGGGAGTGAATCATTGTGCTTTAGACCGTCCCACGACTACTTCAAAGGAGAACAGGGAAGCTGGGTTTAAATTGGCATTAATTTAAAGTATGGATTTAGCTGGTTTTAAACAGTTTTGAAGCGTTGTATTCATTAAATGGTAACTTAGGAGCATGTTATACAGCACAGATTTAAAATAGATATACCTGAGCCAGTGTTCAATGTCCTGAAACATAATTTCAACAGGCCTGTAAGCAGAGACATGATATTTGCATACACGCAGACAGAAAACCAGAGCACAGCACACAGAGAAGGAGACGTATTTCGACATTTTGCACAGACCCATACTCACAGGAAAAACGATTTAGATTTGTTTTTGCAGTTACAGTTATTTTAAGTTACAGAGTGTTGATTGAGGAGGTGCAGGGCGGCGCAGGAGTGTTAAATTGACGCTCATAGGTGTGAATGTACCGTACATAAACACAGCACTCTGAGTCTCTGAGTTAAATTAACAACAGGGGAATTAGCGTTAGAGTGCGGTGTAAAACTAAAATACATCTGCACACTCACACAGAGGTTTGGGGGAATCACAGTGTGTCAGGGAGCCAAGTCACAGTGAGGGCCAGCCGTCACTAAGTCGCACTAACAGGTCACTGTGGAGAGAGACGGGATGGAAGCTGGCAGCGGACGACAGATTTAAGCTCTCGGACTGAACTGTTGACTGAGATACGAAGAGTACAAACTGAAATATCCACCATTTGAAAAAAAAATATGTTGCTGGCAGCTCAGCAACTATTTAAAGCTTCACCGATACATAACAGTGGATGTTATCACCTGTATTTAAAGTGAACCTTTTGCAATGAAATAGGGGAATGTTGGGGAGTACTACTGCATGTGTGATGTCCAGAGGGAGCTGTCTGAAGTCTGATAATATCACTCGAGTCAGAGTCGGTTGAGGACTAGTTTGAAAAAAATAATAAAAATCTTGGGGTTGTGGAGTTAGAAGGAAGTGTTCACTAGACCTCTGTAGTGCAACCTGCTCCTCATGTCTGCTTGAGGCCAGCGGCTCGAGGCTACATTAGCCGCTACAGAACCGTCAGCGCTCGAGTTGCACGCTGGGAAATATAGGCACCAGGAAGAAGAATACGTGGAATAAAACGACAATACTGCTGGTTCTGCTACATTGATTTTGATTAGGGCTGTCTATCGATTAAAATATTCAATCACGATTAATTGCAAATTAATCGCAATTAACAACACAAAACAATGACAAATATTTTCCAGAAACCCTCACAGGTACTGCATTTAGCATAAAAAATATGCTCAAATCATAACATGGCAAACTGCAGCCCAACAGGCAACAACAGCTGTCAGTGTGTCAGTGTGCTGACTTGACTATGACTTGCCCCAAACTGCATGTGATTATCATAAAGTGGGCATGTCTGTAAAGGGGAGACTCGTGGGTACCCATAGAACCCATTTACATTCACATATCTTGAGGTCAGAGGTCAAGGGACCCCTTTGAAAATGGCCATGACAGTTTTTCCTCGCCAAACTTTAGCGTAAGTTTGGAGCGTTATTTAACCTCCTTCAAGACAAGCTGGTATGACATGGTTGGTACCAATGGATTCCTTAGGCTTTTCTAGTTTATATGATGCCAGTAGCTTCACTCTAGCTAAAAAAAACTGAGCCCGCTGCGAACTCTGAAAGATTGATTGCGGTAATGCGTTAAAGAAATTTGTGTTGTTAAAAAGAATGTGTTCATTTTGATCTTTTTTTTTTTGCATTTTTGCTAAAATGCTCAACTACTGTAAAAGTAGAAGTCCGCAGACAGAGAAATAACCATTACACAACAGTATTCACCTTTTAGTTTGCTAACATTAGCCTCCATAAGCTACTGAAATAGCTCTCCAAGCTAGCTGTCAGTAAGCATACCAACACTAACTCAGTTCCTAACAAGACAATTCATTTGTACATTGTATTCAGGGATGCATTTTGTATTTGTGTTTATACTCCAGCAGTGGTGCTGGAGGAGGAGGGGTGTATAAAACTGGTCTAAATATAATCTTTCAATGTTCCACCTCCATTGTATTGAGGCTACAATCTCACAGACAGATGTCTCAAAAAGGTGGGTGAATAAAAACAAATCTGCATGCTAGACACCACAATAGATAAGTAAAGAAAATGTTTTTTTTCCACACATTTCTTTGACATTCTGTTTGAGTGAAACTACACTGAACATCTTTGCACATCACCCACTCCAAATGACAGCGGCTTCATCCCTCCTAAATCCTGTGAAATGATGTCTGCAGCATGTGTGTGTGTTTATCAGCCCAGCTGATCTGACCCAGAGGACACCGAAGGGACAAGAGAGGAAACAGCTTTTACATCACTGAGTCCAGTTTTCTCCGGACGGGAGCGTTTGATGCTGCCGAGGGAGGACGGTTTGGATTGAACGTCACTTCCTGCGGGGAGGAGAAGTGTAACAAACAAAAACACCACAACTTTAACTGATACTGTAAATTGACTGTATTTGTACAGGACATCCTCTCCAACACAGAACAACACAAGACTCCTGAGCTCCTCCATTCATTATGTCTTTAGTCTTCCTTCAAAGCCCCAAAGCACATTTGAGAAAAACATTTGAAATCGCTGTATAATGTAGACTTGTCTACAGCATGTTGTCTATTCAAGTTGCAAAGCATTAGGGAGAAATTAACACACAGAGAGCTCGCTTAAGTAAATCCTGAATAATTTATTTTCTTTCTTCTTGTTTCTCGTTCCACTTTTTATTACTTCTGACATGGAATAATTGTCACAGTGTCACAGCGTGAGACAAGGAACAAAAAATAGTTCTCATTTCATTAAAATTCAACTCAGTGTACAAAAATATATCTGGGACGTTTTCTCCTGATTGTTTTTTATGCATTGTGATGTACAATTTGTCTTTAAAAAAAAGTGCATTTATTTCTGTTTTTGTTCCGTCTTGTCTTTAAAAAATATCTTCAAACATCTAATGTAACATTAAAAGCAAAGACAGTGTCATACACGTATGTACGGCAGCTGTGTCCTGAGTCTCTACAACAACATAATAATCTCCTAATTTCTCTATTCAGCACTTTGGTAATTATCCGGTGAACATTGTCCTCCTGTAGCTCAGGATGAAGAAAGCAGACTCTGCTCTGGGTTAAAATATTTAAACAATCTTTGCTAGTAAACAGTTGCTTTTCAAGGCAGTGGTCTAGTCAAGGTCCTGAGGTCCAGCTGCTCAACAGTCGCAGGGCAGTTCGTGAAATAGTCACGAAATTTAATCTATTTGATTCGTGTACATAGACACGAATTTCCCTTTTTTTTCGTGGCGCTCAGCATGACTTTCAACAACGTACTTAACACGTGACACACATGTCAATTTCCGATCCAGTCTTTTAAAATAAAACTACTTAGTTAGGTTTAGGAATAGATTGACTTGGTTAGGTTAAGGCAACAAAACTACTTAGTTAGCTTTAGGAAAAGGTTTGGGTTAAAATAACTCCGGAAGTGCCGTAACTTAAGTACGGTAGTTACTTGACAAAAACTACTTTGTTAGGTTTAGGAAAAGATCATGGTTTGGGTTAAAATAACTTAGTTATAGTCATAGTTACGTGACAAAATAAATCAATTTTGACTTGTGGTTTCACATGGGACACGAACACCAGTCTCCTGGGCAAAAGTCGTGTGTGTTTTGAGCCAACAATCCGACCGGCCTCCTTCCTACGCAGCATTCACTTCCCGGTTCACAGTTACCTGCATTACATACAAATTGATTTAGTGCTGACCATCGCTGAAAAAATGTGAAATTCGTGTCTACGTACACGGATCAATACATTCAATTTTGTGACTATTTCATGAACTGCTGCGCGACTGGGCTGAGCTGCTGGTGTTTCTGTCGGACGGACAGTTAGTTTGCGGGGACGAGCAGGATGAAACCATCTCGGCTCTTCTTGAAATCTGCATGGTTCTGGCCCGGTTTGGTTTCTACGGTGACGTTCTTTGGTTTCCCCCGCATGTGAAGCCGCACGGCTGGACTGCAAACCTTCACGGGAAAGTGGACTTTTCTTATACTGAAAGAGAGAAAAAACAAACACATTTTTGATTCATTATTATTATGCTTGATAAAACCGTTCATTAACTGCTTTCAACTTTTGCTGAAATTTTGAAATAAATTTGCTTTATAGATTTTAGATATTTGAGTAAGTTTAGAACATTCTAAGGAAATTCACCCACTTGGAAATAAAAAGAATTAAAACAGCATTTCCTACTTTTAAATGAAGACATGCTATTATACAAAAAACACTGGCTTTACACTCAAATTTTAGTATTTTATGCAAAACAAAGCATTTTATGTACTGTAGATGTTTTCAAGCAAAATAAGATATATCACACAAAA
Source organism: Adelosebastes latens (assembly GCA_916700685.1). NCBI lineage: Eukaryota > Metazoa > Chordata > Actinopteri > Perciformes > Sebastidae > Adelosebastes > Adelosebastes latens. The sequence goes on along the minus strand of CAKAKR010066436.1, from coordinate 114,476 downwards.
CATCACAACAACATATTCTCTGTAGGTCTAATACAAATCTTCAACCCTGAAACATCTCCTCGTGGAGGTGAAGACCTGCAAAATGAGAATTTGTCTCAAATATTTGTTCCTCACAAACATCTCCGGAGCAATTTAAATGGTCAATAAAAAGTTTGAAGTTTGTTATTGATCCTTTCACCCGTGCCATGTGATGATTTTCGACTGACCAGAGTCACCTCCACAGTGCAGGTGCTTTGGTGTCACCCCCCCCCCAGTCCCTCTGCTGACAGCTGGAACAAGGAAGCGTGGCTTTGCTTGCTCGACAGGCCGGTTGTTGCAGAGTCAGCTGAAGATGATCCACTGTGAAGTTGCTGCTTCCTCTCGGCCCTCGGGGATCCTGCGGCCTCAGCCCGGCCGCGGCGACCCCACCGACACTAGCTGGACTGGCACATGGCTCAGTCTCTGCAGTGTGCATACAAAGAGCCTTCTACTGGATCCACCTACGTCACAGCCGGAGGCCCAGGAGGCTCGGAGTGCGCGGTTGATATTCCCAACTCTCTTGTGATTGTTGTTTGTCTATCCGCGGACGCACTTTGTTTGAACCCAACTTGAAGGCTTTTAAAAGCAGATGCAGAACAATATTTGCCAAGCAGCTATTTGTGGACGCCTTTGAATGTTGATAATGTGACTGATAAGCAGAGCCTGCGCTTGGCGACTGTCTGCCTCCTTTGGCAAGAACGACCTAGTCTACCGTTTCAACCCTCTAGAGTCCTATTCTCCCCAGACTGACTGGTCCTCTTCAAAAAACACTGGCTGAAAATCAGATGAAGTCCCACGTTTGGAAGGTGAATTTAATTTAAGCAGATTACATAATGTTTTAGCGGTTATGCAATAGCGCCGGCAATCTGGTTTAGTGCAGTAGATACACACACCAGGTGAGAGCATCAGACGGGCTAAAACCTGATAATGGAGACAGGACTGAGACACCGATGAACTGCGTATTAATAGAACAAGTCACATGTGTTGTTGCATGTGAAAGCCAGACACTGGCTTGTGAAATGGAGTATAAACTGTACTGTATATAAAACCATCTTATTGGTGGTATTTAGGCTTGCACATATACCGATTACATTACTTGCCCACCGCCCCGACTGACGTTTTGCCTTTTTTCTTATAAATATAAAACCCATTTCATTAATTTTCAGGTATCAGCGCCGTGTTATCTCAAACTACAAACTGAAAGTGAAAGTGTCTGCTCCGTACGGAGTCTCAGCTCAGAGTAGCAGGAGTCAGATTTCACACACACGGGACGAGAGAGAGTTGACAGAGAAGATGATGGCGGAGGATTTGGTGTCAAAGCGATGGCCAGATGGCCATGTCGTTGTGAAAATATCCGTTTATTGGAATGATCAGATGAGATGAAGATGAAAAATGAGAAGATCCTTCTGTGTTTCCTCTTGACTTTACTCGTTGGCTTGCTTTCCCCTCGTTTCTCTTCCCGTGCACTGATTCGTTTAAGCTGAACAGCCAATCATAGTGATTCCTCTCACCGACGGGCTCCACCGCCGATTCAACATGCTGAATCGGCCGAAAAACCTCTGACACTGGCAGACTAGAGCCGACGGTGCGGGACACACCGCAAAAACCAGGCCGACAGACGCTCACCAACGGTCCCAAACTGTTCCGATGGCCGACCGAGGTAAGAGAGATAAAAGATGAGGCTCGTGACGCTGCATATCAGTGGGGGGGTAAATAACAAAAACAAGTCTCTAAGCTGCCACGTTATTTGCTTTCCTGGTACTAAAAGAGATTGAACTCGGTCACTGCACGTTTCCAAATCTGTGTCGCTGTTCATCATAAGTCACTCCAACAGGTGTGGCCTTGCTCTCTTGTTTTCCACTTGGCCCCTCGTCAGCCTCAAACGCCGCCTCGCTGAACCCCCGAAACCAGCTGTCCTGCCCTTCTGCAGCAGTGACAAGGCCGACACAGAAACCCACTGACCTCCACGGGGTTTCTGATTTTGTGTGCGATACTGATCTCATCACACTGGCTACCACAAGTGAAACCGGACACCGGCAGTGTGTGTTGAGGAAGGCCTCTGGCGGCGCCTGAGGACAGTGGACGTGAAGACCTGTGGCGCAGCAATGTGCAGCTGAAGACTGTGGAGGCTGAGACGGTCCAAGGCTACGATTAAATACAGCCGGCTGTCACTCTTCATGTGAGCGCTCCTGTTCAAACACAGCTGAGTGGTAAACAAGAGCCATTATTGTATAAAAATGGAAGTTGTTTTTAATCACTGCAGAATTTATGCTCAACGTACAGCAACCAAACGTTTTTCCGAAACTGTCTTCACCCAAAACAACAACAACAGCATCTGTCATTTCTTCAAATCCTTCTGACAAGCTGACGGTGTAAATCTCAGAGGCAAAGGTGGAAGTAGCATGACGTTGTTAAAGTGCTGCCAAACTTCTCAGGGAGGAGGTTGGGGTGGATGTTTTCCGGAAACAGCAGTTTGCATCCCGTCTCTAACCAACAATCATCATGGTTTCTTTGAACCACGACCATGATCGTTCCCTGACCTTAACCAAGAAGTTTTAGTTTCATAAACTTACAGTAACCCGACCTCAACCTTTGAGGTGGCTCACGTGAAAACAGCACTGAAAAATGACCTGTTATTTTCATTTAGGTATGAAGACTTAACTACAGAGAAAGAGATGAGAAGAGAAATGTGTCATTTAAACCTTTTTAACCTCTTAAAAATCTGCCGGCCTGCCATGTCACACTAGCATGTCAGGAAGGAGGCTAAACAACGCTCCAAAATTACACTAAATTTTGGCGAGGAAGAAACTGAAATTACTATTTTTACAGGGGTCCCTTTACCTCTGACCTCAAGACATGTGAAAATGGGTTCTATGGGTACCCACGAGTCTCCCCTTTACAGACACTTTATGATAATCACATGCAGTTTTATGAATGCCGTATAAATGTGTTATTTTCTCATATTCTAAAATGGTGTCTTTGAATATTTCTGCATACTGGGCAGTGAGTTCCTTAATAGTCTTGGAATTACATAAATTGTAAAGCTGAGACTCTTGTGGATCCAATGAGCCCAACTGTATTCATGTGTGATGATGTTAATCCCCATAGTAGCCATTTCATTGTAGTGAGACCATTTTTTTAAACTTGACCTCACTGTATAAAATGACCTTGTGGTGACCTCTAGGATAATCACAGCCTCATGAAACTTTATAGCCACAAACTAGAGACCTAGAGCATTCAGAGGATGGATGGCTTTCCTAGCTAGATTAACAATAAGGGGGTTTCTGAGCAGTTTCCAGAACAAAAGTGCTCACCATCCAATTGCCGAAAAAAGCAATTCTTGCAGAAATCTTGAAGTTTTTGATACCAAATCACAGCATGGCTTTTTCTATGATGTTCCTCAAGGTCTTGATGTCTTAATGTGGTATTTTTGGGGGGATTATTGATCATTTTTAGCAATTTTCGAGTGGTAAAAAATGGTTAAATTTAGCACCAAATCTGTGTAACAAATGGTATCAACCCCAAAAAGTGCTGCAACAACTTATGAGTCATAATAGAGCATGGGGATGACCATCAGATACTTCTATCATCATGTTCTAAACCCTGATACACTTACACAAATTAATTGAATAATTAATCTTTATTTCTGATTTATGACAAGAAAAACTTGACACAGTACTGAGCTCAAATTAATTTTCAGGTTCCCAGCTTTCAGGTGATGAACACAACACCCCCCGTCCACCGCCCCTACTCCACTAACAAAGGCGTTGGAATGGTAAGAAGGTAACTCAGTCTCTGACTTTCCTTCACAGCTGCTAACACCATTATTGAGGTTTAAATCTGATTGCCGGTGTATTGTCAGTTTACTTCAGTTTTAGTACGGCTAAAACAAAAGAGGTATAACATGTTAGTTAGTGAGCTTTAGAGCTGCTGGAAGGTGGATTTTGTTTCTGTTTGACGGAGCCGGGCTAGCTGTTTACCTCTGTTTGCACACTTTATGCTAAGCTAAGCTAATCATCTGCTGACTGTATTATATTGAAAGGGCAGAAATGAATCCATCTTCTCATCTAATAAGCACATTTCTTAAATGTAAATAAATAAATGGATTAGAAGAGGAAGCGTCTCACACTCACCTGTAGCTCTCCATCCATCAGAGCCCCTCCCCTCCATCCCACCCGACTCGACACCCACTCCCTCAACACAAGCCTGCAATTTCCCCCTTTCGCAATCTTAATTAGCACTTCCCCAGCTGCCTGGCAACCATCTCTGGGGCAACAGCAGCATCTGCGTCCCACGGGCAACGCGGGCCGAGGCCACTCGAGTTCCCGGGTGAGAGGTGGCGGGGGAGCGGACCATCGCGGGGGGGTCTGCTTTGGCGTCATAGTGTTCATCATCCAATAAAATTACCATCACCGTCATCAGAAACAGTGGGCCTATCTCAACCAGCTGCACCCTGCGTCTTGAGTCTCATCAGGGGGCATTCTGGGGAAAAAAAGTGAGTCATACTGTAACGATGGCAGAGCTAACGCATGAAGAGTGATTTCTATAAACGGTGCAAATCGATTTAAGATGCAACACTGTGGTCTTTACACACGCACTTGAATCATAAATGTGTGTCATCACGTGTGATGTACTTTAACAGCGGCGGCTTCAATAATTTCCTCAGTGCTGATTAATTCTGAAGACCACCGACACGTTTCTGAGATAAGAGCGAATCAGTTTAACAGTGAGGGAGCTCACAGAGGGAGAGATGAGCGTCTCATCAAATCGATTAGCAATGAGGGAAGATGATCGATCGCTATCAGGGGGGTTTTATGCGGCGCAACACAAGAAAAACAGATAAAATTCTTTCCCCAACTTCTTTTATTCTTATGTAGTGCTCGACACCACAGCGACACCGTTTTGAGGAATGAAAATGTTGCTGAGGAATCCATTTGTTGCACTCTGAGGTGGATTTAAAGGCAGCACGTGTGTGTGTGTGTGTGTGTGTGTGTGTGTGTGTGTGTGTGTGTGCGTGTGTGTGTGTGTGTGTGTGTGTGTGTGTGTCTGTGTGTGTGTGTGTGTGTGTGTCGTTTGAATCCACAAAGAGGCCTTTTGATGCTGGTGCAGTTTTGAGGTCAGTTGCCGTCTGTGAGTGCGCCCAGGAGGCTTTGAGATGCTCGAACAGAAAGTCCCCGAGATTTAACAACCGAGGCACCAGTCGGGACGTCTTTATAAAATCTGCTCCTCCACAGCCCGAGTGTCTTTGATGTCAACGTGTGGGAATGAGCTCATCGGGAAAATATGATGTAAAGCGTTCACTGTCTCGGAGTCTTGCACTACACCGCCCATCCCATCATACTGTTAAATCCTTCCTCTGCAGCACATCACCGCTTCTGTGCCATTTATGTCTGCCTGGACCCAACTATGAAGGGTTGGTTAAACAGAAAATGCTGATAGTCATGTTCTCTGGCATATTTAATATGTTTTTTTAATGGAAAGATATCCTCCTACTTGCATGTAAACACACATCTTAGATTATAAATACACCTACTTTTGGTTATCTACTGTAGAAATGGGATTTTTCTCTCTATAACCTGAGCTGGTCAGTGATTTTTAATCCCGTCCAGAGCGCATATGTCTGTGGTTTTTTCAACCCCCGTCCCTGTAATAATTACAGCCCTAATTACCTTCTGTTTTTCAGCTACCTCACTGTCTTTGAATCTTTATACACAGAGCTGCGTTTCTGAGTTTAATTGACTCAGCACGCAATGTGACAACTGAAGAAAAAGAGAATGATTTTGCTAACCTGACAGATCACTCGTTAAAAAGCGGGATAGGCATTGTTGGGCAAAAAATTAAATAATAACCTTTCAGCATTTTGTGATTCAAGTGTTCTGAGAGAAAACTAGACTCGTGCACCTCCTCATGGCTCTGTTTTCAGGCTTTAAAAGATTTTGACCAATCACAGGTCATTTCAGAGAGAGAGAGCGTTCCTATTGGCTGTACTACAAATGCAGATGAGCGTGCCGCCTGACTCAACGGTGGAATATCCTGCAGGAGAAGTTGCTATTCAGCATTGGCAACAACTGCCTACACTGCAAAGCAACCTATAAAAGGAAGACAGACTTATCAAAAAAGAGTTGGAGAGAAAATGTTGCTTATAGTTTAGCCTACGGTTTAGCAGAAGGCTAAACTATTAGCAACATTTTCTCACCATCTCTCTAATAGTTTAGCCTTCTGCGGGAGCCTACCACTGCAGTGCAGCTGTGACGGCTATGGTTAGCAGAAGGCTGAACTATTAGCAACATTTACTCTCCATCTCTGAAACACTTTGCCGATATTGTAGCTCGCCAGAGCCTCGAATCACAGTATGTCATCTCAAAGGGCTTTACAGGCCTTCATGTTTGCAAAGTAAACAGGACGGTACTTCTCATAGAATTGCTGCTATATAACGGCATCAGGTATCATAATCACGATTGGGACAATGATTGAAATGACTAGTACTCGTACAGGTTAATGTATGAAGGATGATGATTGAAATGAATGACTAGTACTCGTACCTGGTTAATCTTTATGTTCAGCTGAGCCAACTTGACGTGCATTGAGCTTCATGTATTAACACTGCTGCAGATACTCCTTCCTTACTGTAAAAGCAGCCGAATCCACATTCAGAAAGATATATTTAAATAGTTTTTTAACTGTTGAGGATAAAATTACAGCTAAATAATTACCGAGAGATAATACTAATATTAAATACAATACCAAGTATTGTACTGTAATGAAGGTCACATGGCTTTCCCTCACAGCCCTTGTAATTTGCCAGCGGCTAAAATGACATCCGGAAAGATGGCTTTTATTATATTACAACCCATTTCCCTCTCTAATATTAATCCTGTGTGAATGAGGCTTTTGTAAGTCACTTACAGGCAGCAGTAGCAGCACTGTGTTGGTATATGAGGATAGAATGAGCAATAAAAGGTAATCTGGACTGTCTAGAGTTAGATATGATGTGGACATATTTGACATTATATGGGCCATACTATAAAATGTATTTTGTGTCCGCTTGAACTACTGCGTTTGTCCGTTTTCCTCTTTATTTAAAGAAAGTGTAGTTTTATCTTCAACACAAAGTACTGCTTCCTCACTACTACACCGCTGTCTGTTTTGTTGTTGCAACAAAACAGACAGTCAGACATCCTTCAATCTAAAAGCTAGAAATCAGGATCAAAATACTCTTTATACTTAGTTTGATGGTCCATGTGGCGCCGGAGGAACGTGTCCACAAAGTTTGACCTTCAGTTAATTTTGTCATGAACGACCCTGAAAGTTTTGGCCTCTACAGAGTGGAGTTACTCTCACAGCGAAGGACAGTTATCTACAATCTGTTGAGTGGAAGAGACAGAAAACCATACTAACGGAAAAACAAAAAACAAAATGGTTTCATGGAATCATGTGGTATAAATTAAACTCATGTTCATTACTCTGAGATAAATGGTCTTTAAGTTGAACAAATTCTTTATTTACAAAAAGATACAGCTTCTTAAATATGTCTGACTATGTGACCGAATTATTGAAATCTGTTAATCATCTCATCTTAATACGAGCATTTGGTCACGACATGAAAGACGGACACAGAAAAACACTGAAACTAAATTTTGAGCCAGTTCTACTTATAGATATTGATCTCTAATATCCTTATGTGTCATGGAAATTAGAATAAAAACGTATGTGAATGATTCACCCACGTGCTGACGGCAGTCAGTCACGCGGCGCAGACCGGCTGTAATCAACTGACTCAGGCTGGACTATGAGGCTAAATGTGGTTAAATCACTGAACCACATGACCTGCCAGCTGTATGAGAACTGAGAAGGAAATAGGTCAGTGTAATATACACTATTTACGTCCACCTGGGTTAAAAGCTGTTGCCATAGTTACTCTCAGTGGCGGAGGAAGTATTCTGATCCTTTATATAAGTAAGAGTACTAATACCACACTGTAAAATACTCTGTTACAAAATAAAAGTCTTGCTTTTAAAATGTTACATAAGTAAAATCAGGAGAATGTACCAAAAGGATCAAAAGTAAAAGTACTCAAAGCAGATATACTGTTATACTATTATAATATTAGATTACTCATGCATTCATGTAAAAGCAGGATTTTACTGTTGTAGTTGGTTGAGGTTGAGCCCATTTTAACTATTATGTATAAAGGACTGCAACTGATAATTATTTTCATTATGGATTAATCTGATGAGTATTTTCTCCGTTAATTGATCGAGAAAATATTTTTTTCCATTAATTGATCGAGAAAATAGTCAAAATTACCCAGAAGTTACCCAAAGTGACACATTCCTGTCCAACCAACAGTACAAACCTCAACATTATTAAAATTATTAAGAGGAAAAGCAGCAAATCCTCACATCTGTGAAGATGGAACCATGAAATGTTTTTGCATGAAAAATGACGAATTGCCAATTCATTTTCTGTCAATCGATTAATTAATAATAATAATAATAATAGCTTGGATTTATATAGCGCCTTTCATGAAACCCAAGGACGCTTAAACTAATTGTTTCAGCTGTACTTGTATATCTTGGTAAGTTTTGTGTGCAAAAATCCTAATTTGTAAAGTAACTAGTAACTAATGCCTACCATACACTAGGAGACTTGGAAAAGACTTTTAAAAGACTTAAAGTCTGACGCCCTCTCACATCTAAAGACAATGTGTCTTAAGTCTCAGAGTTTTTAGTCACAGACAATAATATTTTGCAAAAACTGAGGATCTTGCAGGGTCACAATTTACAAGACTACAACTAGATTCATTCTGAGATGATGTCACATCCTGCTCCTGGTGGAAATTTACGAGAAGAAAAACTGGTGAGAAACACGTGTGTATATGAGACAAAGAGAGAGAGCGAGTACTGCAGCCAGATTTATATGATTCAAGCCAGCGATCTACAGCTGAAACGTACGGTTAGGTCGTAGGCTAATAGCAGACATTCCAGTAGCTAACGTTAGTTTGCATGTAGTCCCGTTCGGGGCAGTGGTCAGCTAGCTAGCTATAGCATAAAGCATACTAACCGGGGATTTCAAGAGCTGCAGCTTTGTTCCTTCTGCCCTCTATCGTGGTACAAATGGAAGGCCACGTTTCCTGTTTGGTGCTGGAGAGAGCGCACCTATTGGTTGTTGAAAATGTTTGCGTCATTGAACTTACGATAATATTAAACTTGTTTGATTTTATCAGAACGTCAAGATGAGAAACAGACTGACTTAAGACCGCTTGGACTGAGTTTTATGACCACCTTACACTAAACAATCGAGATCACGGGGGCGCGCCGCAACTCTAGCAAAACTCTCAGGATTGTATTCCGACATTGGAAATGTGTCTGCGGCAGTGAAATCGCTTGAAAAGTCATTTGGTGTAAGGTCAGCATACATAAAGCTGTACTTAAGTATAGTACTTGATTAAATGTACTTAGTTACTCTCCATATGATCAACACTGCATGAACACCGATCCTGAGCCGTGTATGAAACCAAAACTAAAAACCAGATCAGAAGCTGTGAGGTGGGAAAAACCTAAAAAAGACAAAACGCAGGGACAGGAAGTGAGCGGAGAGGACGAGCTGACCGAGGACAGTCCAGAGCACACGCTGCCTCTCCTGTTGCTCCGGCCCAGAGACGAACACATTGAGGACAGCCACTGAGGGAGAGAAAAACAGAGGAGGCAGAGAAACAGACGAGGCTATTTCAGGCTTTAGGATGACGCCTTTCACGACCTAAAAAAGTGAATTTAGAATAGAGAGTGGCCTTCAACTAACAGACAAACTGTTGACATCCAATGAGGTCAAACAAGAAAGTCAACAAGTCCTTCGACATCAGTAACAGGTCATTGAAGACGCATCACAAGACCACTCGCGTATGCTTTGAGGTTAATGAAATCCTGTTTTTTTTTCCCCCACTTGTTTTCTTGCTACTTCCCTGGGAAGGGAGGGGGTGACCCAGAATATTGCTATTAATGCAACACCGTCCCAGGTCTTTCCATATTCATAGCGGAAAGTGCTGATTTAGAAAATGCCGGAGAGGGAGAGAGAAGCTGGGAGAGGAAGAGATGAGAGTAAATGAATACGAATAAAAGGCAAGAGGAGGGGAGTAGCTATTTGGCCCACAAGCTAATGAAGTGCCATTTTATAAAATGCGAGGTGTTAGCTGGTCACCCCGAATCATATTTGGTTGGATGATTTCCCTTTGTGCACCCTGGGGGGGATGACTCATCAAAAATATTGAATTGTTTTGTTTTACAGGAAGAGAAAAGACGAATTTTGATACATGTAATTAGGGCGTCACTTTAAATCTATTATTGTGCGAAGATGGTGAAAAGCACAACAACATACATTCTTCAATACACAATGTGGGTTGCATTCAAGTGAATTTTTAGTTAGTTTGAATTTGTAATAAATACTCAAATTTGCCCATTTTTTTTTCATGTATTTGACTTGGCAAAGAAATGTAGGGATAGGGGATAAGAACTAGTATTTGTAGTGTAAATATAAACTTCTACATGCATTTTTCATTTCAGTGTGTCTTTAAAAATGGCACAAACTAACAGCACCACAGCTGATACAGAAACATCCATTCTATCCAGAAAACAGTCTCTGGTCGTGATCAGTAAGGATAATAAAATCCCCAAATTGCCTTTTAAGTAAAGAATCCTCCTCAATCTTTTAAGGCCGGGGCAGATCATACCCTAAATCCTTTAGCCCACTCATACTCCCCCCAGCTGTCCCAGCAGATGGCCCACGAGTCCAACCCCCTCCGAAACACACACGCACACAGTAAACAGACACATACCGGCACACACACGCCTCATTCATGGCGACAGCTCAGACCCAGGTGACAGGAAGAGAAAGTGGGATAGAGACGGGGATGAGAGGATCGGGGTGCGTACAGGAAAGAGGAGAGAGGGGAGGAACGAGCTCCGCCGAGGGAACGACAGACGGATGTGACATGACAGAAAACCAGACAGCTTGTCTTCGCTCGTCCTCGCCGACAACGCAGAGCGGCTTTGAAGTCAGATTTTACCTTGTGCCTCTAACGCTGCCTTCGCTGACCCAGTTTTGTACAACTCACTGTGCCACCAAACACTCACAGACTCACAGATCCACTCGCTCGTGTTTGTTTTGAGGAAAAAACACAATCGCTCCATTGACTGTTTCCTCCCCTGACCAATCTCCAAACCTCATAAACTAAAAATGACGTGCGCGTGACTCTCAAAGTCTGGCAGAAGGAAGCACAGGAGGAGTGTGTTGTCATCCTCCTCCCTCCCTCCTCTCCCCCCCCTCGCACATGCTCACACACTTACACAGCTCACCCCGGACTTTGTCTCATGAGTAGAGGTCGCGACCCCCTCCATTCACTGCAGATGGTGGCACAAAGACAGGCAGAGAGCTGAAACTGACTCCCGATGGTCGACTTTCCTCTGCAACGCCCGCTGCACCCCGACTAGAGACACGCAGCTGCCGTAGGACCCCGGTGATGCAGATACCCCCCCTCCCAAAAAAACAAAACAAACCCAGACCAAAAGGCGAAGACTCGTAAAACCCACAAACGCCTCACCGGGGATCTGGGATCAGCTAGCTGAACATACACACAGAAAGACTAATAAAAGCGGGAACAGACAACCGCGGTGCGTCTGCCGTCTGCCCGGCCTCTGAGCTGCAAAAACTAAATACGTGACTAAACATAAGAAGTAATGTCACACTGATGTGAATGAGCTGACGGCTCATTTGATGTTTTATCCCCACATGACACCAGAAATCACATACAAACATAAAACTGTTGACTATGAATAAGGCTCATTGCTTTTGGGGATTTTCACTGATATATAACAGGATTTTTTAAAACAAGCACATCAGTTACACTTAGTCTACCCTCACTGACATAAGTGGGGTTGACAAAATATTAGCACAAAAATACAAATTATAGTGTTGCCTCAACACCTCTCTAAAACAGTTTCAACAAAAACACTTTTGCGTCAGACTGCATTCATTCTATCTACTGTAGGTGTACCTAATAAACAGTTAGTTTAACAGCCAGTTATTTTCTCAATCCATTTTTACAATTTTCTGGCATTGTATAGACAAAACAATCAATCGAGAAAATAATCTTCAGAATAATCGATAATGAAAATATCTGTTAGCTGCAGCCCTGCTATTAACCTAAGATTGGGAGCATTTCTGTTGCCTCTGCACGGCTCTCAACATGGCGAAGGCTACAGCAGCAGCAGCTCGCAGCTAACGGTGCTAACAGTGTAAACCATCAGCATCATTAGCTGTTATCGCCGTATGACAGCAGTGCAGAGCGGCAGCCGTGAGCGAGCCAGTGGGGCTCGCTCACGTGCACGAACATGCACTAAAAGGCACACGCGGCTATGTCAACAAAGCACGGAGAAAGTCAGATTACAACACACACAGAGCGACTTCATTCTCTGCTCAGGTAGACATTACTCCTCTATATCTGTACATAGAAAATAGTTGTCTTCTGCTATATCAATGCTCTGAATAGCACCTTTAAACTATAGTGTTTACTCTGCAAACAGTACTTTTAAAATAAAATGTTCATGAGTTTTGTTGTATTATTTATATCCAACAGATTTTAAATAATAAAAATAAACATTGATAGATTCAGTTTGCCCATAAATCATCCCCTCCCACTCACTTGGTGTTTCCAAAGCTTTCAGCCACATCTAATGGTCTTCTTCAGAGCAGTTATTGTGTATTATTGCAGTCAGTATGTGTGCATCACATCAGTAGGTACATATGTATGTGCGTGAGCATCTGATGTGCGTTACATAACTATGAATGGTTATGTATGATCGAGTGTGTGCAAGTATCTATAATCATGTGTTTATATTTACATGATGCGTATATATGCTATATTAATTTTAATATGGACTCTTGGGAGACAGACCTTGAGCTAAAAGAGATCCAAACAAACAAATGAAGATGCTTTAATTTTTGTAACATGTGACCCAAGTATGTAATTCTGTATCATAGTAGCTGAAAGCTTCAGAAACAGAGTAAGTGGACCTTGTTTTCAACATCAAAACTCATTTTGAAGAATAAAAACCTCAAAATAATGAGTTCGAACTATATAAAAGGTTGAAGTGTTAGGAGGATTTTCGCATAAACAAAATTAATTTTCACCAGACGAGCTCCGCCGTGTGTTTGTTGGTACTTTTACGTCACTCATTGTGGTCCTGGCAGGATTTGGAGGATTAATACTTTGGGAGACCAATCACTGCAGACTGGGTGCTGTCTCAGCGGGCCGTACTTACAACAACACACCCACACTAATACACACACACACACACACACACACACACACACACACACACACACACACACACTACAACCAAAACAGTCTGCTCTGTGTGAAAACTTGTGCCATTCAAATGAAGTCTGGCAGAGATGAATGTGGGTGGATGTGAATCAGGTTTTATAAACAGCGATGACAAATCAGGGTCCGAGTGATAAATGTGATAAATGTCAGCGTGACTGATTCATTTCACGGCGGTTATTCAGAGCGAGGCGCAGGCATCGACAACTATGACAGTGATAAATGCCAAGAGTATGATTTGCGTAATTGTTGTGCTGCATTAATAGACTTCGTTTTACCCGGGGGGTCTTTGACCAGTAACTCTGATGTCTGATGCTGTGTGCTGTTTATCCGTGTGACACCGAGGCCCTGAAAAGGCTGCATGTTTTCTCTCCAACAATCACTTCACAATCACTAATTAATTTCTCGTCTCTATTGAAAGTTTTCTAATGAGTGGAATCAGCTGCTGTAGTGTTTTGGTTCTAATGAAATCCTGTATCATCTTATAACAAACCAGCAAACAAATAAATGATCAGTATGAGAAAAAAAGTAATTAAACTAATTCACTTTTTCCGTCAGTGTTAATTTAGGCAGCTCTTTTAGATTTAGTCTTAGTCTTAAGACGAAAATGCATATTAGTTTTAGTCACATTTTAGTCATTTTTATCCTTCATAGTTTTAGTCGACGACAAATCAAATGTTTTAGTCCAGTTTTAGTTGTCGAAAAGTCATTCGATGTTAGTCAAAATGTTTTCTCTCTTAATAATTATTATTATTTTTTTCTAATTTAATCTAAATCCTGTTAACTCATCAGATTATATTGAACATTTCTGTCATTTTAGTCAAATTTATTTCACAGCTTTGCAGTTAGTTCTAGTCGTCCTGACTGCGCTCATTAATGACGCGCGGTTCAGTCGCACCCACCGGTCCGTTATGAGAGCCAATCCGCCCAACATGTAAAAATATGTGTTACTCAACCAACCAACCCAACCCGACCCGCAAACCACCAACTTTATGCATTATACAGTAGTAGCACAATTATTAGGACTGAGGTGTTAGACAAGACGGTGTGTGTGTCCGTGTGTTTGAGACAGAGAGGGGAAGAGAAGGTGGAAGGTGACGAAAATAAAGAGAGATTTTGGTAAAGTTTTTATGTTTTTAAACTACATTTTAGTCTCGTTTTTTTTCATCAACGGTATTGCATGTTTGATATTGTATGTTTGATATTGTATATTTGATATTGTCACCGTTTGAAAGCAGTAATTTCCTTCTACCTCTGCATAGACTCAAATGAAGTAAATATATTGTTTCTGGCATTAAAAAATCTTTTTCAAAATCGTAAAAAAAATAAAAAAATCGCAATACACAGGTGAATCAATAAAAAAAATTTCCACACACCTAATAACTATTATAAAAAAAACATTTATGTTACAGTTTAAATGTGTTTCAAATTAGATATGATTGGAGGAATTGTTTTTTGTAGTTGAGCTAGAGTGAGAGATGGAATGAATGAAACAGGTTTTAAAATTTGTCTCTCATTCGCAAACTCGCATGCCAACAGCGATGGAGCTGCCATTCGAGACACTGGCCTGGCCATTAGGAGCAGTTTAGGGTTCAGTATCTTGCTCAGAATCACTTCGACATGTGGAAAGTGTCGACATGGGGACCCTGCAACTAATGGACGACCCGCTCTGTCAATAATTTTGACAGGTGTTTTCTCTGAATGCTTTTGGTGTCAAATTGATGAGAAAAATGATTCATGGTCTGGTCCAGATCGAGCCTTTAGAGAAACTGAACTTATAATTTAGTATTCATCTTTTATCATAGTCACATCATCACAGTTGAGGAGTCATGACTGCGTCGACTCTTGAGAGACGTCCGGAGGTTCTGAGTCAAAGTGTGAGATGTCCCTGAAACTATCGAGCATCTCAGGCTTTCAGAGACCGCAGTGCAAACAGAACATGAAGCCACAGGATCAAGTTAGCGAGGTTTGCCTGATAAGGAAACAGTGTCTGGTTGTGTGACTGTGAACTGACCGTGTGAAGTGGTCCACCAACGCGCCCACCAGCTCGCCCACTCGATCCTGGTTGGTGCACAGCTCCCCTCGCTGCAGACACAGCAGGACGTCATCCTGGGAGGTCGTGTGCAGCGCCACCATCTGGTCGACCCCGCTGGTCACACTCAGTCCGGTAAACTGTGGAGAGAAACAAACACCACAAAGTCAGACTCCGACCCGACACCGACTCTGACTGAGTGTACGGCCACAGTAAAGGATGTAGTCACTGTATAACTTCCCTCAGTCTTCATGCAGGTAATACTAACCTACAGTTAAGTTTCTATCTCTACCATCTACCTCCATTAATTTATAGCAAAACAACTGCCTGGGTTGTTTCCATAAGCATCACTTTCCACTAAAGAAAAAAACACTGCTGAGTTACAGTATATGGAAAGGGTCAAACTGACAGTTCATCTGCTGTAGGTAAACTACCTCATACAACCCAACTTCAAAACACCCAAACTATCCCTTTAATTCTGAATGCTGTAAAGAAATAAACCATTGTTTCAGTGCTACTTTTAGTTTAGTAAGAGACCTGAATACTGTGGACCAGACCTGACTATAGGCTGACTGTTCAGTGTCACACACAGGAGCACTGGGAAATTCATTTCTATAAAAAATGTCAGGATTATAACGTCAATGTATAATACCTGTAAATTTAATACAGTACAGCACAGTATATCCTGGATCAGAAATCACGCCATGAATGAAGTCAGCGGATTATTTCTGCTCAGAGAATGTAGGGTGAGAGAAAAGCTGCCCGCGGTGCACGTGTGCTGGAGGTGCAGTGAAGGGAAAGTTATGAGATGTGACCCAGTTGGAATAATGTACAGATTTACTGCGACCAGTGGTGCAAGAAGTATTCAGATATTTTACCTGAGTAAAAGGAACAATACTACAGTGTACTTTAAAGTACCAACAGTAAAAGTACGAGAGAGCCAGAGGTGTGAGAGACACGAATTTCATAGATGGAGTAGATTAAGCCTTTTACGGCCCCCAGCACACAGGTTAATCCAGCGGGGACGACAATGTGTCCCGACACCGTCAAGTCCAGATTCTGGTACAACCTGTCCCTCCAGTGTTCAGTCATTTACTGTGTAATGGATGGACATATTTCTTGATTTATTTCTTAAAGCTAAAGTAGGCGAGATTGGAGCAAATATGATTAAAAAAAGTTATTTTTATAAAACGGTCGCTATATCATGAAAGTATTACATGAAACAGGTAACCTGAAAAAAAAAAAACATGTGCCTCTGTGTCCTCCGGTGCTCCTAACGGCATCTGCAAGATTTCACAGACCGGAGGAAAACAAGCAGTAAGAGCTGATCTGAGGTCTGCTATCCATCTGCTGTCGCTCACGAACTCTGACCAAACGGTCAAACTAGGCAGCGCTGATCAAATATGAATCAATATTCTGTTACGTTAATGCCTATTTCTCTCCTTAGATGTTCTCAGAATCATCTTGTAGTGCACGGTTTAGCTGTAAAATGAGAAAGTTTGTGACGCCGCCGCCATTGTGAAATCTGGTGAAGGAACGCCAAGTTCTGGTCACATGACCGTAGCACAGCCAATTGGAACGCTCTCTCAATGAAATGACCTGTGATTGGTCAAAGTCTCCCGTCATGGGCTGGATTATTTAAATCCTGAAAACAGAGCCATGAGGAGGTGCAGAAGTCTAGTTTTCTCTCAGAACACTTGAATTACAATATGCTGAAAGGTTATTATGGAATGTTTGCCCAATGATGTCAAAAATATTCTGCCTACTGCCACTGTCATAACGCTAATGAGAATAATATCATGCAAAAGAGTGTGTATAGATAAGGTCATATGATCTAATCAATACAAAACAAATTTATTTATCTCTCTATTTATTTATATTCTAATTGATTGGCTGCCCTATTCAAAATGCTTCGTCAGGCAGTTGGGAACAAAGTGCTGCTGAATTCACCCAAAACTGACCCAGAATCAGAAAGTAAATTAGTTCATTTAAACTGCAGATTGTATTTTTCTTGGAGTATTTTTTTGTGACGAGTTTCATTTCACAAAAACAAGTCTAATCGTTTCAGGAAATACAGTAAAAAAACCATCACAGTTCTGCATGACGCTGTTGTTTTGTCACACTGTCCCATCAGTTTGTGACCTGAGTGACATTTCAGCCTTTCAGTGCTGACGGTCAAACTTGATGACTCTGTAGCAAAGAGTCTGGTGCTTCTTCTTTACTCTCTGTTTCTGACCTGGATAACACTCGTATCCTTCACTCGGAGCAGCAGAGCTTAATGGCATCAGCTATCTTTAGCTGCTCCGCTGCTGCATAATGATGGTTTTTAACCCTCTGGCATGTTTCAAGCTCTCTCTCTCTCTGTCTCACTCTCTAAAACCACTGCTGGACGTCCAGCTGTGCTGACTCATTGTGTTATGCAGGTGTTGGTTTTTACACAAACCTTCAGTGAAATTACATTGTACACACAGTAGAAAATGGATCTGTACCATCTGATTACTGTTTCACTTAAAACTTTCCTAACTGATAGATTCTGACACCAAGACGTCATAATATAGATATTTAAATACGACAACAAATGACATGGAGATGTCATAAAGTAGGCAATGGCACATGGTGTACAGTACCAGCGGTAAGTCCATAAAAAATCCCCCAAAAAATTCAAGCACCGTAAGAAATTTGTCCAAGTAATAACTTTTGAATTACACTTTAATTATAATAAACATAATACTGGGGTTAACCAGCTCCACCCTGCAATACATAAATAATGCTGTTTCTTTAATTCCATGTTTGCTACATGGACCATCAGCTGTTGAGGATTAGAGCTGCAACGATTGATCAATTAATTGTCAACTATTAAATTAATCGTCAACTATTTTCATAACCAATTAGTTCAGTTTGAATATTTTTTTTTTAAGAAAAAAAAAAGTAAAAATTCTCTTATTACAGCTTCTCTAATGTGATTATTTTCTGGTTTCTTTACGCCTCTATGACAGTAAACAGAATATCTTTGAGTTGTGGAGAAAACAGGACATTTTGAGGACGTCGTCTCGGGCTTTGGGAAACATTGATCGACATTTTTCACCATTTTATAGACCAAACAACTAATCCATTAGTCGAGACAATAATCTACAGGTTAATCGACAATGAAAATAATCCGTTAATCGCAGCCCTAGTGAGGATGCTCACTTTTGGTCTGGGGCATTTAGCTTTAGCCTTGTGTATGTCGCCATCCCATTTATGTTTTTTGCATATTGTTATACTGTAGCTAGAAACATTAAAAGATCAGCTACAGACAGAGTTTTCAGCCAACTCACATGGTTAGCTTCAGGTAGTTAGATAATGCCAGCTAGCTGTAGGCAGGGAGGAATCTGATTGGTTCTTTCCAAGCGGACCGCGAGGCAGTGATTGATAGACATTTTTACAGGATTACAGCAGCTACAGATGACGGCTCTTTTCCGGTCCTTTTTCAGAGCTCATAAGTAATGGATCGCTGTCGAGGTGTAAAGACAATTTCAAACCAATATAACAAATAGTGTATACTGGATAACACCGTAAACCCTGCCTTTAAATCAAGTCCCCGCTGTCTATAGGTCCCTGCCCAACATCAAACATCATGATCTCAAAGCTATTTCGAGGAACCTTGAAAAGCGTCAGACTAAATAAAGCTGTCATCTACTCTCTCTTCACTTTTAGCATCCCCGTCCTCGAGAGCTGACGGCCCTGTGAGATCCCTGATCCACTTTCTCAGATCGGCCTGTGAAACGAGCCAGGTTCGCCCCAGGCGGCAGAAAACCTAAAGCCGAGCATATATATATGTCATATCACGACCGCGGCCTCGCACACCAAACACGACATCTAACATGAACACACATTGACTCTCCGAAACAGGTCATAAGCCCCTTTGAGTCAAAAGGATAAGGTGTTCTTGCACTTATTGATGGATGGCAGTGACCCAGGTCAAACATGATGGAAGATGCGTGTGTGTGTGTGTGTGTGTGTTTGTGGAGTGAATAGAGGAACTGCACTATCGAGAGGACAGAGTAAGAAATAAAGGACAGCTGGGACAAAGTACGAGAGGTCTGACCCACATTCCTGGTAGCTGTGAGAAAGTGGAGCTGCTACTTGTGTGTCAGTGCCCTTGATTATGTTTAATTTAAGGTTTATTATTCAACTGTTTATTTTAGGGTTATGGTTAAAATTAAGTTTTGGTTAAAGAGGCACTCCATGGAGTTAGAGACTACATGCTCTTAATTAGGGCTGTCAAAGTTAGCGCGATAATAACACGTTAACGCAAATTAGTTTCAACGCCATTCATTTCTTCAGTTTTAAAGCTGGAGTGAAAATACAGGTATCATATGAAACTACAAAAAAACGAAGGAATCCATTGGTACCAACCATGTCATACTAGCTTGTTGCCAAGGAGGTCAAATAACGCTCCAAACTCGCGCTAAATTTTGGTGAGGAAAAACTGTCATGGCCATTTTCAAAGGGGTCCCCTGACCTCTGACCTCCAGATCAGTGAATGAAAATGGGTTCTATGGGTACCCACGAGTCTCCCCTTTACAGACATGCCCACTTTATGATAATCACATGCAGTTTGGGGCAAGTCATAGTCAAGTCAGCAGACTGACACACTGACAGCTGTTGTTGCCTGTTGGGCTGCCGTTTGTCATGTTATGATTGGAGCATATTTTTTATGCTAAATGCAGTACCTTTGAGGGTTTCTGGACAATATTTGTCTTTGTTTTGTGTTGTTAATTAATTTCCAGTAATAAATATATACATACATTTGCATAAAACAAGCATATTTTTCCACTCCCATGTTGATAAGAGCAAATCTCCCTTTAAGGTACATTTTGAACAGATAAAAAAAATGTGATTGATTACGATTAACTATGGACAATCATGCGATTAAATATTTTAATCGATTGACAGCCCTACTCTTGATACGTTACAAATTGGAGTCAAGTTCCTGAAACTATGAAACCAGACGAACTAAACTCAGGAACTAAATGTTCCTTTTGCGCATTCCTGATAGCGTTTACGCAGCATCTGAGGAACCGTGAAGATTAAACTAATTAGTCCGATGACTGATTAACAAATGGCGGCGGCTTGTGAATTTCACAAACGAGGAAAAGACACGGAGTGATTCTGTTGTTCTTTGTATTTACTGTTGTATGACTCTGATGTTTGAGTTGTACTTCAAGCTGCAGTTAATAAAAATAACTTTTTTTTATATTTGCTCAAACTGTCACTATATCCCGACAGTAGTACATGAGACGGATAATCTGTGAAAAAAAATCATGTTCCTCTGTGTCCTCCTAGTGCTCCTAAAGTGTTTTTAATGGCATTTGGATGACTGTGGAGCGCTATAGCTTTAGATTAAGGTTGTGTATCTGTGTGTGAATATGCAAGAGCGTGCATGCATCCCCCGTGTGAGTACTTACAGCGTCTAAGGGAAGCCTCTTCAAAACCTTGTACTGCTTCTTTGGCTCTAATTTGTAGACGCACTTGTCAGTGATGAGCAGGCCTCGGTCTGTGCTTTTGTTGAATCTATTCACCTGAGAGAGCAGAGGAGGGAAAGAGAGAAGAAGAAGAACGTTTGTATATTTTCTATTTTCTGTTAAGAGCCCTTTTTTTTGGCAACTTGTAGGATCTTTTGGGTTATCACTGCTCTCATTTCAAAAACAGGTTTCCCTTGTGGAGCTGCACGAAACAAAACAAGAAAAATCAGATAAAAAGACAAAGGCTCTGGTGGGTTTGTCAGTGTTGGAGGCTGTTTTATTTCACTTCATCAAAGCCTGCATATCTTCACATGTACTTTGGCTAAAGCTGCTCCCAGAATTTAGTGGAAGCCCTCTCTCTATAATCCCTGATAAGGAAAATATGTCCATTATTAACCACAGGGAGATGATAAGAGTTAATCGTAAGGCGAAATAATAAGCTGGGCCTCAGTTGACTCCGTTTAGTTGAGTCACAACAGGCAGACTTTGAAAATAAAGGATATCTTAAAGGTTAAGAAAATTGTAGGAGTGAATTCCTTTCATGATGAATCCTCTGATTATTTTTTTTTTATCTTGTTTCTTTATATTCCTTTCTGAAAGCTTGAAAGACGAGCTGACACAAAAGGAAGAGAGTGCGAGTGGGTGGAAAGGAGAACACAGCAAGTGAGAAAAACATCCCAACGCTAAAAGGAAGCGACAAAAGAAAAAAGGACGTCCTTGTACAAAACAGACATTTTAATTTCAGCGGGTTCTTTTCCCGCTTGTACTGTACCTTCCTACAGAAGCCAGAGAAGAGGACCTGACTGTACTCTTCTTTGTTCCTCAGCTCCTTGGTAAAACGGGTGAAGCCGGAGCTGGTCTGAGGGCAGTCTCGCACCTGCAGAAATAAAGAAAGAGTTTGTGTTATTACAAGAAGCCACCAGGCAGCCACAGTACGGCGGTATAGGAATGTCTCTCGTCGTTAGTCGTAAAACTCTGCGTGACCTCTCTCAGCCTCTTTCAAGCCCTTTTTATCGCTTTAATTCCATAAGCAGCAGATCAAAGCTCGTGGCCTCGGGCTGCTGTTAACCAGACACGGTGTTTGACGTGCCGGTAGAGAGGAAGCAGGGCGGCTGATACTGGAGCTAAACTGCCTGATGAGAAATACAGTCGGGGGCTGCTAATCTCAAGCCGTGTCACAGTCTCGCTCCTATAGAGTGGAGCCGACACAATGATGGCTCTACTTTCACGGGACCATTTCTAATGATTTCCAATGAAAATGTTCACTGGAAATATTTTTTTTAAAGATGTATTCATACTTAATATGTAATACATTTACTGCTTCCAACCTTTCAACCCACCATCAGTGGCCGACCTCATGAATGCTCTTTTGACTGTATGGCGTCAAATCACTGCAGACATTTTCCAAAATCTTGTGGGAAGTTTTCAGACGAGACTGGAGGTTGTTATGGTATAATGTTAATGGTTTTGGAACCAGACGTTTCAAACAATTACACCCCATATCATGGATGTATTACGAAGAATTGTATATCCCTATTCATTCCTATGAAAGCTGCTCTTTGGTCCCACAGAGCATTTTCAGTAGACTTGTTCTCTGGCCGCATTGGTTCAGATCATGATTGCTTGAGACTTCCTCAGGTCGAGCCGGGTGACTGTCTGTTAGCCTCCCGCACACATGAAGGGGATAAACTAATGGTAGATGGATATAAATGGCTACAGGAAATAAGTTGCATGTGATGGTAATTCCTTATTTTCTCACTTCCTCCATGTCCTCACATGAAAACAACTTTGATTTGAAACTTGTTGAATCTTGTTGAAGGTTTCTGAGAATACGTTACATACACTAATTGGTCTAACTTTCCTTTCTTCCCGTTTCCGTGCTCCGACACTTGACCTAAAGCAACGTCAGCCACAAACAAGTCACGATTCAGGCAGACTGCATACCGGATTACATGCACTTCTCTATAGGTCTTTGTGGAATTAACAACAATCCCGTGAAGCTGGAGGCCTGAAGGAGGGCAGCGAGTCACGGGCCGTCTGACAACCTAACGAGGGGAGCGACTCAGTCATGCTCTCGCTCCCTGAAGGCGTCTTTCAGGCCTCCGGCCACCAAACAAGCTCAGATTAGCTGTTAAATGAGCCGACTGTGGGATTCATTAAAGAGGGGCTGTGTTCACGAGCACCATCCTCCTTTAGTCATGCTGAGAGGCTCGCCGTCACATGCGCCGTATACATTCACAACCACAGATGATTTCTGTGATCCAACACACTGCTGGTCATTCAAGTCTTGTTTACTGTGATAAATTCAAGTGAAAAACATCCAATGGATTTTCTCAGTTATTTCTCAAAAGAGGAATAAGCAGTTTGTTGTGTGGAGTGTCACACTGAGCCGTTTACAGTAAATTAGGTCCTCTTGTGGTGAGGACAAAATGCTTCCGGTAATAGAAAGTGAAGAGAAAACGGAGAAAACACAAAACTTCTGTTGGTTAGACATTAGAGTAAAAGCTATTATAAATGTTGTGTTCGCACTTCACAATGGATTTATGATTTTTTTTTATCTTTTTGCCCTCGCTTCAAAGCAAAACAATTTTGCCACAACAATTAAAAAAGAAACCCTGGATGTGTTACAAAATAAAAGCTGCTTTACCTCATTATTTACCATAAAAATACTATCTAGTAAGAGGCAGAAGGAGTAGGATTTGTCGGTTGCAGCTTGCAAACACAGCTTTCAAAGTTGGCCCCTCCTAGAACCAGAAGCGCACACCCCCTGATTAGGCTGCTCGCCAGCGGGTGAAACTGTAACTGAAACCTCACATATTTTAACACAGATATGTCTTCCCAAGGTCAAGGATGAGTCTCCATGCTTAATTAGTTTCATGTAAATACCAAGAGTAATCAAGGACGTCATGGACTACCTTGACATGATGTGTGGTAGATCATAGATAGAACATGAAGTACAAGTACCCAGACTCCTCTTTGTTTGTGTTTTGTCCATGTGTGATTCTTACATTGGACAGGTAGTCCCTCTCCCAGGCTCTGCCGACTCCCCAGTCTTTCCGCTCTCCGCTCAGAGCAGTCAGAGCCGCCACTTTGGCCCGAACCTCCTGCATGTCAGACGGGGGGATGTTCTTCACGATCTGCCTCGCCCACCACCTGGCAACAAGAGATTGGGAACAAGACAGCGCGTCACGTGGGCTGAATAATACATCAAAGGTCTAACAGAAAACAATACAGTAGGAGGAACGGCTTCAAGATTAGTCTGTGAGGGATAAAAATATACTTTATCTGCAGTGCCAAGACATCCTTGTTGATCCAAAACTCAGACACCCAGAGACTCATTTAAGTTATTCTGTTACAGAGAATGAATTAAAACTGGAAAAAAATCTGCCAGGGTATGGCAATATTATTTTTTGCAATTTTTAATTAACCATATAAAAATCTGACGGCCCACCGCATCATACGAAACAAGAAAATCAAAAAAATCCATTGGTACCAAGCATGTCATACTTGCATGTTGAGAAAGAGGCAAAATAACGCTTCAAAGTTAGGCTAAATTTTGGCGAGGCAAAACTGTCATGGCTATTTTCAAAGGGGTCCCCTTGACCTCTGACCTCAATATATGTGAATGAAAATGGGTTCTATGGGTACCCACAAGTCTCCCCTTAACAGACATGCCCACTTTATGATAATCACATGCAGTTTGGGGCAAAAACCATGCATTTTGCATGCAGTACAATTGTGTTATTTTCACCTATTCTAAAAAGGTGTATTTGAATATTTCTGCATACTGGGGTCCCTAAACTGTCTTGGAATTGCATAAATTGGGTATCACAGTAAAGCTGAGATTCTTGTGGATCCTATGAGTCCAATTGTATTAATGTGCGATGATGTTAGTCCCCAAAGTAGCCATTTCACATAGTGACTTTTTTATTACTCAGGTTTTATACATATGATGCTGTGTCTATGACAGTCAAAATCTCAATATATCACCTTGCTTATAGTATCGCAATATATCTCGATGTATTGAATCGTTACCTCTGTATCATGATACGTATCGTATCGCCAGATTCTTGCCAATACACAGCCCTACGTCTGTGTGTTCAATATGAAGCTACAGCCGGGAGTGGAAGGATGACTGGAAACAGCTAGCCTAGCTCTGTCCAAATGTAACTAAATCTGCCGACCAGCACCCTTAAAGTTTACTAATTAACAGTTTATATCTTGTTCATTTAATCTGTACAAAAACCAAATTGTAAAAACAGTTCCTTGTGCTTTTTGTGGGCCATTATGTGCTATTATATGCCCTTATGTGAGCTATTTCCTAGCAGAGCCCAGTAACCGCTAGCTGTTTCCCACAGTTTGCAGTCTTTATGCTAAGCTAAACTAACCGGCTGCTGACTCTAGTTTCATATTTACCGCACCGAATGTAAAACTATTCCTTTAAAGCATCTCATTTTATTTCCTTATTCAAAACGCATTTATGCTTACCTCTGATAAAAGTGAATTTATCTCACTTTGCTGACAGTTTCTTCAAAGTAAAATATGGTTAAAGACTAAATATTGTACAGAAACATTTTCTTTTTATGGTGTAAGAGTTTCATTTTGTGGGATCTGACCTGCGATGCAGCATGACTGTGTTGTTGTGAAACTGGGACAGAGCTGCAGGCGGGGTCGGCCACTCCACGCTCTTTCCATAGTCGGCCATGTTTCGCACATTAGCGAACCTCCTCTCCACCTCCCAGAAGTGGGCTTTCACCTTGTAGCGCTTATAGCAGCCCATGATGGCGTAGATGGCCCTCATTCGCTGGCACCTCGCACGAGCCAAAGCCCCACGCCACACCTTTAGAAAAGAGAGGGACGTGTTAAAAGACAGAAAGCAAGAGAGAGAGAGGAGGAACGAGAGAGTCCCACTGAGCTGAAGACGAACTGGTGCTCCAGTTAAAGAACCAGACTTCTCTGCATAGTCATCAAAGTAGGTCAGGGGAAAGAGAAAGCAGAAGGGTGTTTCTTTGAGCAAGTGAAGTAATTGACTGTAATGTAACTGTGCTCTGGATCTCATTAATTATCCCAATTATTGGTACAGGAAATTAGGATTCAAGCTGGCAGATGAATTTCAGTCAAACATAACCAGGAGCCACGTATTCATGAGGCTGAGGCAAACGGAAATCTCTACTTTGAAACCCAGAGGCCTGCGTTTGAAACTGGAGAAGATAACGTTGTGGGTGATTAACTGAGATCGGAGCTGCTGGTGACATTAAATTAGGTCTCTGTGTCGATTAATAGGACTGTCAGATCAATACATCCTCATCAAAGTACATGCACGCCTTTAAACACAGCCGCAGAGATCTGATATTTCAAATTGTGTTGAGGCTGTGGATGAATACCAAAAAGCGACGATGATGATGACCACACTGATAGCAATTACTACAGTGATGCTAATACTAATGTGGCTGACCTTCTGCAGGAAAAGCACCAGGATGGGGATGAGGGCGGCTCGCTCCTGCTCAAGAGTGTAGAGTGACCGCGGCGTTCGGACAAACAGCTTGGTGTGTCCGTACGCCACGTCGTCCTGGAAGCCGTGCTGGGTGACGATGGCCTCCACGGCCTCTCTGTCCGAGGCCATCATGTGGTTCGGCCAGGTGTACTCACACGTCATTTTATACCTGCAGACATTCATGTGTGATGACAAGAGTGCTGTTCAGTATATACAAAAGTGGAACAATTGTTACTGTGACTGAGTGGCTTTTGAAATGGCAAAAATTCAATAATAACCTTTCAGCATATTGCAATTCAAGTGTTCTGAGAGAAAACTAGACTTCTGCACCTCCTCATGGCTCTGTTTTCAGGCTCTAAATAATCTAGCCCGTGACGAGAGACTTTGGCCAATCACAGGTCATTTCAGAGAGAGAGAGCGTTCCTATTGGCTGTTCATTCAACGGAGGCAGCTGTCAATCACTCGCAAACTCCGATCAAACGGTCAAACTAGGCAGCGCTGATCAAATATGAATCAATATTCTGTTACCGTAATGCCATTTTCTTGCATAAAATGTTTTCAGAAACATCTTGTAGTGTACGGTTTAGCTGTTAAACTGATCTCAACATTGTGGCCAGGTCACTAACTTTCTCATTTTACAGCTAAACAGTACACTACAAGATGTTTCTGAAAACATTTTACGCTACAAATGGTCATTGCAGTAACAGAATATTGATTAATATTTGATCAGCGCTGCCTAGTTTGACCGTTTGATCAGAGTTTGCGAGTGATTGACAGCTGCGAAGAGACGGCAAGGCTCCAGCTCGGCTCTGATTGGTTGTTTTCCTCCGGTCTGTGAAATCTTGCAGATGCCGTTAGGAGCACCGGAGGACACAGAGGCACGTGATTTTTTTCAGATTACCTGTCTCATGCACTACTGGATATCAGGATATAGTGACCGTTTGATAAAAATAACTTTTTTAAATCATATTTGCTCAAATTCTACCCACTGCTGCTTTAACAGGCAGGGAGGCTCTAACAAAAGAAGCTATCAAGTTGCATCATGGGAAGTGTCGGATCTAGTGTTTTTGGATCTTGATCCATATAAGGAGCTAAGAGCCAGGGTAACTCAGCCTCTGCATGTGTCCATCCATCAATGAAGACTGCTTCAGTCTCAAATGAAGACAAGAAAAAAATAGTCTGGTTTTACTTGATTTTGATTTCTTTAACTCTCAAAGAAAAGGATCTAGTCTGTACTTTCTGTCCTCGCTGCCTTTTAGAGATTAATGAAAACGATCGCATGCATCATTGTTCTCTGCTGTTAAATGCAATTTGGAAACTTCAATTCCTTTTAAGTAAGATGATGTTAACTTTCATGTTCGTAGTTTTTAGTAAAATGTCATCGTAATAGCAATGAGTACTAGATAGTCTGGTACATGTTACATCACTGGTGTTACACTGAGCTGCTGAAGTAATACAAAAAGACAGGACTTTTTTCTCAACTTCCTCACAGAGGAGTTTAGCAAAGGAGGACACTGCAGAAGTCTTGCTTCATAGATCATCATGCTCTCTTACCGCTGCAGGACGCGAGGGTAATGCTGCCTGTAAGCGAAGCCCGCTCTGCGTACCATCACGTTCTCCATCAGGCCGAGGTAGGCCACCTGGTGCTGGCAGCGAGCGTCGTCAAACAAGACCGGGGACTTCATCTCGTTGGGCTTTATGCACCGCACATAGTAGGGCTCCTGAAAGACAAAGTAATCCTCTGAGAAGCGAGTAGAGAGATCATCTTTCAACTACAGAGGACACCAAATGCCTGCTTTGATTTATTTCCCAGCAGTTATCAATGAAGTATCACATCATCACATTACTGTAACTGGATTGTGCATCAATATACAGAAAGATATACAATAATACTGAAGGAGATTAAAGTAAGGATGCAATGAAACACAATAAAAGTACAGCCATAGCATGACACAGTGTACACGTTGTTCCAACACTTGGACTGCTTCAGTGTTTGTATGATTGAGGCAATATTATTTCATAACACTATTGTTTTATCACCTGCAAAAACTTGTATTTGTCTCTGATTTTCGCATGTTTTTATCATAGTTTTCATCACTGCTGTGTTCATCGGTGTGCGAGTAAATAAACTACACTACACTACAGCGAAGCTGCGACACTGGCAAACTGAGTTCACTGACCTTAAGCAGAATATTTTAACAGACGCTACAGCGAGCAGCTGAGCCTCATAACACATCCAGCACATTTACTTATTAACAGCACATTTAACTGCACATTACAACTTTAAAGACGATAAAGGCTCCGGTGTGGAGTAATGGCTGGACGGACGCCTGCACCTTGACAGGGATCTCTGAGGGACACGTTATCCTGTCACAGAACAGAGAGTGCTGTGTTTTCACCGTCTCTCACTCTCTGTCCATGAAAGATGAACAAGGTGGAACAAAGTGAACACTTTCTGCCCCCCCAACACTGTCATCCATCATATCAATGATGCATGTGCATGTGTGCCCCCACCAGTTTCAACTCAGTTCAGCAGAGATTTAAGAAAAGAGTCCGTTAATGGAGGTTGAGGGCAGATGAGGTGGGCAGACTGGGCACAGGTGCTTCTGTTCGGCAGTTGAAGAAAACATCCGCTCTTTCAACGTGACCTGAAGGTTGCCAGGGGAGTTTCCTTTCATTCTACCTCAGCTACACCGAGACGAGATGCTACAACAGCTTGACAGCGGGCCGTCCCAAAATAACAGCAGGAAATGTCAGACTTCAGTCAGTGAGATGAGGCCAGGAGAGGTGAGCAGCACATTTTGTGGTCCAGCGCCACCTCCCCCTCACCACCCTATCAACTCCACATGCAGCCAGACAGGTTGAGAACAAGCGACCTATAAAAACTGGTACTCTCTCTCCTCTCCGACACCAAAAACAGCACATTGCTATGTATACATGTTCCTGCTGGACGGCTGCGTACTGCCTCTCTGCTCATATTTTGTCATGCATGGTGACGAGCCGTCCTCCCAAAAGAGACATCGCAGAGACACATTGGCAGCCTCAGAATAGCCCGTGACTCATTGAGGCTTTACAGGAACCAGAGCAGGCAAACTGGTGCAGAGCATCTTCCTGATGATGACAGCAGCGTAAACTGGGGAGAAGATCTACATTGGACTGCAACTCCAACATGAAAATATGATCACAAAATCGAACCTCCAGTGGCTTTGATTTGACACCAATTCTGCCCTACAAACCCAAAACACAGTAACTACATATCTGGTCAAAATTTACTGACTTTTTGGCATCAGTTTTAACTAGGGCTGTCAAAGATAACGCGATAATAACACGTTAACGCAAATTTGCTTTAACGCCACTAACTTCTTTAACACATTAACGCAATCAATCTTTCGGAGGTTGTAGTGGGCTCAGCTTTAAAGCTAAAGTGAGGGTACTGGAAGAGGCTAAGTAACGCTCTGAACTTTGAAATTTTGGCGAGGAAAAACTGGCATGGCCATTTTCAAAGGGGTCCCTTGACCTCTGACCTCAAGATATGTGAATGTAAATGGGTTCTATGGGTACCCACGAGTCTCCCCTTTACAGACATGCCCACTTTATGATAATCACATGCAGTTTGGGGCAAGTCATAGTCAAGTCAGCACACTGACACACTGACAGCTGTTGTTGCCTGTTGGGCTGCAGTTTGCCAGGTTATGATTTGAGCATATTTCTTTATGCTAAATGCAGTACCTGTGAGGGTTTCTGGACAATATTTGTCATTGTTTTGTGTTGTTAATTGATTTCCAATAATAAATATATGCATACATTTGATTAAAGCAGCATATTTGCCCACTCCCATGTTGATAAAAGTATTAAATACTTGACTAATCTCCCTTTAAGGTACATTTTGAACAGATAAAAAAATTTGTGATTAATTTGCAATTAATCGTGATTAAATATTTTAATCGATTGACAGCCCTAGTTTTCCATTTAAAAAATGATTATGCCATAGAAATTTATCATTTTTGTGCAAACAACAAAACTTTCAGTAACTACAAAACAGAGCTAAAACCAGGTCAAACCACAGTAACTGTCTGTGTAGCCAACTCAATGCAAGACAGCTATAGCAAGTGTTAGTTAGCTGTTATTTCACATAACTAAATGAGGCAGCAGCCAAATGCACTGATGACAGAGAAAAAAAACAAGCTGAACTCCTGCTAACGTTATATAGCTTAGCAGAACTCACCAACTGTGTTAGCTACAGTAAAGCAAGAGAGCTATATCAAATGTCAGCTAGCTGGTGAGACATTGAGCTTTAGCTAAAGCTGAAACTAAGATTACTGTAAGTTGTCTGTGATTTGAAAATATGCATTTTGATTTAACAACATTTTGGTAATTCATTTACAGTAGTTATTTCACATAACTAAATGATGCATGAGATGATAGAAGAAAAAAAAACTCCTGAAAAGCTACAGTAACTAGCTTAGCCGACGCCTATCGAAACAAAGATACATTTACTTCCTGTGAACTATAGACTGTAAATAATCAAAACAAAGTTGTTTTTTTCTTAAATAAAGTCATTTAAATTCACACAAAAGCAGAAAGAACACATGTTGTTATCTATTTATTATGTACATTCTATAGCAATAGAGAATTTGGAGGTGAAATAATCGGCTGGGATCGGCTCCAGCCCCCCCACGACCCCTAACGGGATAAGCGGTTGCAGATGGATGTATGGATAATCAGGCAATACAACCTTTCTATCGGTCACGCAGTTTTCGGTCCAGCCTGAAAACTTTAAAACTTCAGAGCGTCCATAGTTGCTGCTCTCTTCCTTTACAGAGCTGCATGGCTTTACTTTATATTTGTCAGATGTATTTCATCAGTCTAAAAATCTGCAAACACCAACCACAGCTTCCCCCCCAGGCGTTAAAGGGAAGGGAAGAAGTCACTCTTAAACTGAAACCACTGACCTTGCAGCCCAGTTTATCCACCAAGGCCACAATGGAGTTCTTGAAGAGGGTGGCCGCGGTCAGAGGTCGCTTGGTGACCTCTGTGATGCCCAGCTGGCCATCTGGCCACATCTCCTTCAGGACTGGGTCGGCACTACGAGAGAGAAAAAGAAAGGGAGCAAGAAAAGGGGGCAAACAGGAGGATCATTAACTGGGTTAGCAGAGGAGTGATGTGCGAGACACTCATTACATACACGTGACCCAGTTACTGAGCTGTCAAGAGCATCGTGATATTTGGCACCTGTTGTACATGAGACGCTTGAAATCTTGGAAGAGCAGGTCCTTGTTTTTGTCCAAAAAGCCCTCGACGGAATATCTGTGATACATGTAGAGGGAGAAAGAGAGAGTCATTGTAAAACAAAGCAGCTCAAAAGGAGGGATGCCCCACTGAAGAGCACAAATTCACACAAAAGTCGGACAGAAATGAACACAGTTTAAACAGTAAGCTTCTGTCACTAAAAGGGTCACTATCACTACCCGTTAACGGACTCCACTCTCTGCTCCAAATGATTCACAGTCCTCAGGCTGGAGGATTAGAACAACAGTCATGCCGCTTAGACGATTTACAAATTAGGAACATGGTCAAATTTCCCCCCCCACGGCTCACGTTTTGGAGAAGAAGAAGAAGAAGAAAAAAAAACTGTCTACAAACTAATCTGTCTGCCCTTTTTCAAACAGCTCAGTTGGTTTTGGTGAGGCATCAGCGGGAGGTCACGGGCGCACTGTAAGGCACAGTTACATAAGCCGTCCAGCCCCGGGGTACAAGCCTGCTGTAGTAAGCGTTGCCTCAAATAAAACTCTCCTTTCTCGCTCACAAGGTAACAATAACTTACACAGTGGGGAGGATTTACTTACAAAATGCATCCTGCATTCAAAATCCTACTGAAGCATTATCAGCTACTTAAAATGTACAAAAAAAAGTACTTGTTCCACAGAAAAATGGCCACTGTGCGTTATGTATAATTTCCTATTTCTATATTTTTTACTGTATATAGTTAGGTAGCTTAATCCAGTGGTTCCCAAACTAGGGGTCCAGTTCCCACCAGAGTGAAGATACATTTTGGGTGCCATGAGATGATTAACTGGAGAGGAAAGAGAGTAAAAAAAAAGTTCTGCTACACAAATTTGTTTAAATTTTTTGTTCTTTTCTCTATTTGTTTGTGAATTTTGACCTCTTAAAGGCTCAAACAGTTATTTAACTGAAAGCATGTGAGACGTTCGGAGAGGGAATCCCTCTCATAAAGAGGTCACAAGCCAAAATGGTTGGAAAACACTGGCAATACAGCGATGCAAAAATACTCCATTACAAGTAAAAGTCATGCATGACAAATTCTACTTGAGTGAAAACGTACAGACGTATTAGCAGCAAAATGTATTTTAAGCATTACAGTAAAAGTACTTGTTCTGTTCCTGTGACAGATATTATATATGACATTATTCAATTGTTAATACTGATGCATCAGTGTGCAGCGTGGCTGGTTTTAACTTCTTTCTATACAACCTCGGGGTCGGGCCCCCTCCAACGGGTGACAAGATAAATTTGGTGTGCCATTAGATGATTATTTGGGATAAGAAAGAAGAGAAAACAAAGTCTGCTAAACAAATTTTTTTTTTTTTAATATTTAATCGCGATTAATCGCAAATTAATCACACATTTCTTTATCTGTTCAAAATGTACCTTAAAGGGAAATTTGTCAAGTATTTAATACTCTTATTAACATGGGAGTGGACAAATATGCTGCTTTATGCAAATGTATGCATATATTTATTATGAGGAATCAATTAACAACACAAAACAATGACAAATATTATCCAGAAACCCTCACAGGTACTGAATTTAGCATAAAAAATATGCTCAAATCATAACATGGCAAACTGCAGCCCAACAGGCAACAACAGCTGTCAGTGTGTCACTGTGCTGACTTGACTATGACTTGCCCCAAACTGCATGTGATTATCATAAAGTGGGCATATCTGTAAAGGGGAGACTCGTGGGTACCCAGAGAACCCATTTTCATTCACATATCTTGAGGTCAGAGGTCAAGGGACCCCTTTGAATATGGCCATGCCAAAATTTAGCGTTACGTTTTGAGCGTTAATTAGCCTCCTCCAAGCTAGTATGACATTGTATCTTCACCCTAGCTTTAAAACTGAGCCCGCTATGACCTAAAAATCCTAAATTGCGTTAATACAATTGAATTGCGTTAAAGCAATTAAATTGCGTTCATTTTATCATGTGTTTTTATGTCAAATTTTAATCCGTAAAGTACCTATAGCTGTCAGATAAATGCAGTGGAGTAAAAAGTACAGTATGTTCCTCTGAAATGTAGTTCAGAAGTATTAAGTAACATAAAATGGAAACACTCAAATAAACACTCAGAACTGTACTTAAGTACAGCACTTGATATACTTGACCACTGCAGTAGCTCACGCTCTCTTGCACACACACATTTCTTCTACATATTCTCTCTGCATCACTCCCTCTCCAACAAACAAACACACACACAAAACCACAGACACACAGCATGTCACATGTCGTCTGTATGGCCCTGTCTGTGAGTGTGTCCTAGGCTGTCACATCTGGAGGCAAAGAAGCGGAGGCTGGCTATGACAGATGTGTCCCCTTGGCTCACGGGCCCCCGAAACCACCTGACCAAATCCCGGGAAGCTCACCGGAGAGAGACGGAGAGTGTGAAAGGAAAAGAGAGAGCAGTCAGAACAACACAATAACAAGCCACAACGCTCATTTACAAGGACAGGACAGGACAGTGCTGGGAGAGGACGGACAGGAGAGGACATGCAGAGATAAAGGCAGCGGCTCCCCAGAGATGTGAGGTTGATTTAGAGGGAAGTATATCAAAAGTATGAAGGTCAAGGCTGGTGCAAGGAGAGGGCTGGGCTGTACAAGGTGAAAGGGAGCTCACACTGAGAGAGCCAAGGCGACAAAGATGTGAGATTTTCTTGCAATATGAAGTTGTGCAGTAAGGGAATATGATATATCTTATGGCTGCTCAAAGTGCTGCATGTGCAGGCTGAAATACTGCAGGGAATTAAAATGTGGATGGCAAAGAGAGTCAGGTGAGGGTTGCAGTACAGAGGGAGGAGAGAAAAAAAAAGAGGAAGAGAAGGAGGAGGAGGGAGGGAAGTAGGTCAAAGCTTGTGATAGTGGTGGTGTGGTGAGAGTGGAGGGGCGAGGAGGAGGGTATATTTAGCCAGAGTAGACTCAGATGTGGTGGGATGGGACAGGGGATGATGGGGGGTTCAGCGCCACCAGGAAGCGATATACGAGGGGTGACAGCTCAGCTGGAGCAACCCCGACGTGAGGCAGGGTGATGGGGACGCGCAGTGACAGGGACAGCCATCTGTCATCACCACTGCAGGTCTGTCATGCATGCTCTTTATCCAGCCCGTCTTGCTTTTGTTAAACATTAAATATTCATCACTAAATCAAAGTTAAATTTTAAAGATTTTACAACACATGAAGAACATAATTGACTAGTTGATCATCGGAAAAATGAATCTGCAACTTAACTCATAACTGATTGAGTCAATTTTCTTATAAAAAATAACATTCAGCTTCTCAGATGTGAGGTTTTGCAGATTTTGTTTGTCTTGAATTACAGTAAACTGGATAAATGCCTGTCGGACCAAACAAGATATATGAAGGTGTCACTTTGGGTTGTGGGTAATTGTGATGGGCATTTCTCACTATTTTCTGATGTAATACAAACCATACAATGAATGGACTGATCGAGAAAATAATCCGCAGATTAATCCATGATGAAAACACTCATTAGTTACAGACCTATGTAAACTAGTTACAAACTAGGAAAGTGCAGATGTACGCCAGGTGCGTCTGCAATGACCACTAGCTGTAATGTTTGACTGAATGAATACAAACCCCACGTTTAGACCGCAAGCATATCAGACGTGAACTTCTCAAGCAACAGATATGCTCTCATTTTAATTCATGCAGCTGTCTGCACCGACTCTGTGCAGCT
This sequence comes from Adelosebastes latens, assembly GCA_916700685.1. Classification (NCBI taxonomy): domain Eukaryota; kingdom Metazoa; phylum Chordata; class Actinopteri; order Perciformes; family Sebastidae; genus Adelosebastes; species Adelosebastes latens. The sequence continues at coordinate 79,055 of CAKAKR010066436.1, read as the reverse complement.
AAACTGTAGTTCACGGTGTAACGGTACATGTCCACCAGGTCTGGCGAGGACACTCAATTGGCCGTTCAATTGGTGACACACTGTACCCTATCACGGAAGGCACCTGATTGGTTCCTGGTTTTCAAAACAGGAAACAACGTGGCGGCCTGCTCGTAAACTTTCTCTTATTCCGTCTAAATAATCCACCAAAATCTACTTCTGAAAACATTTTAAGCAAGAAACAGGCTATGTCACTGCTGAATCTGGTTACATTTTTAAAGCTAGATCGTCTAGTTTGACAGCTTGGTCCATGTTTCGTGAGCCGGATGCGTCGCGCTGGACGGGCTCAGTTGCATAAAGTATAGATTTTTCAATTTCCACCATGCATTGGGCGACTGCTTCTCCTGCTTTTCGTAGGAAATGAATGGAAAGCGTTGAGATGCCCACCGTCACCGGATCTGGTGGAAATGCACCGTAACGCTTCATGTTGACTGTTTAACGCTTCCTCTGAACAGAAACTGTCAGTCCTGTTGAGTGTTTAGTTCCGTTATAATAAAATGCTGCTTACACATTCATTAATGCATCAGTAATAATACTGTAATGGCATAACATATAACAGCATAAACCTCTTGCTCTCATGCTGGTCATTTTTCTACATCATTGAGTACTTTTTGTTGGTACTTTTAGTTAAGTAAAGGACCTGAATGCTGCTGAACGTTGACAAGGGGAGGGCGGTTAGGGAGGAAAAGCACAGCGCAGTAATTGTCTGTGAGAGCTGTCTTGAGCTTCAGAGATGGATGAAATTGCTCTGTGTTTCGGTGTGTGTTCGACATCGTGTTAGCCTGGATTTCCCTGAGTCAAAGACCCTCAATAAACCCTACTCCAGTTCTCCTTGATTACTGCTGCTGCTACATCTCGCACAGCCAAAATTGTCTCATCAGCTGGCTCCGTCCCTCCGTGCCCTCCTCCTCCTCCTCCTCCTCCTTTCGTGTTCCTTTGACATATTAATGTCCTTCCCCTGTCTAGATTGAGGGCAGTACACGTGAGCCGTGGGGATCTTCTCAAACCAAAGCCATGACGGGTGACTTGCTGGCCAGGGGCCTCATCCGAACGCTGTGACGTTTAAATCCAGAGAGCACATTAAGGAAGTGGAGCAGTGAATGAGAAGGAAATGCCACAAACCGCTTGATCTCTAGTCTGTTAATGAAAAATCAAACCACTAACTCAAACAAAAAATATTGTACTTTCGGAATAGGATAAAAGCTAAAAAAGCCTTAATATGCATATATCCGTTTTATAGCGTTACACATGATTTACGAGACAGTATAATTAATCCTGTAAATTATGTTTGAGTGGCTCTTGCTTTTTAATCTGGTCCAGGACCTTTTTGCAAGTCATCAAATATTTCCTGCCGCCAAATCTTTCCAAAGGTAAAATTATTTGCCAAAAAGATCTTTATAAATTAAAACTAAAAGGGGAGGGATGATTTAAACTACAAATTTAAAGCACAAACAAGTGACATAAACACATCTTCCCACTGTTGTTGAGAAGATCAGCAACTTAACCTTCATTTGCATCTCAGATAAGATCTTTCCTATAATAACAATATTTATTCCAAGTGTTGCAAAACGTGCATGTAAAATATGACCTAATATTTGCAAATATTTGTTTTTAATTATTTCCAAAAGGGAAAAAAGGAAAACAAAGAATGAGTCATAAAATGTTAAAAATCAAAGCTGCAATACGGCACGTTTTGAACATTTGGGACCGGTGATTCTGTGCAGTCAAAACAGATGAGAGCATCTCCTCTCCCTGCTTCTACTATGCCACGTGTGTTGTACATGCCTATGGTTGTGTCTGTATGCCTCGCTGTGCAGGTCAGTGAATGCACTTTATGTATGCGGGGGAAGATTTGTCTTCATGTGTTTTCACATGAATGGATTGCAGCCTTGTAGATAGCTTACAATTCACATGTACGCATATGGCTGACATCCTACTCTTACAAATGATATAGGTGGCCAAAGTTCGGTAACTTCATTTCCCATTTGTATACTTAAAGCTTCAGTAGGCAACCTTTTTTTGGCATCATTGGGCAAAAATTCCATAATAACCTTTCAGCATATTTTAATTCAAGTGTCCTGAGAGAAAACTAGACTTCTGCACCTCCTCATGGCTCTGTTTTCAGGCTTTAATGCCACTAACTTCTTTAACGCATCTTGCGATTTTTAGGTAATAGCGGTCTCAGTTTTAAAGCTAGAGAGAAGATACTGGTATCATATGAAACTAAACCTAAGCAATCCATTGGGTGGTGGCGAGGAAAAACTGCCATGGTCATTTTCAAAGGGGTCCCTTGACATCTGACCTCAAGATATGTGAATGTAAATGGGTTCTATGGGTACCCACGAGTCTCCCCTTTACAGACATGCCCACTTTATGATGATCACATGCAGTTTGGGGCAAGTCATAGTCAAGTCAGCACACTGACACACTGACAGCTGTTGTTGGGCTGCAGTTTGCCATGTTATGATTTGAGCATATTTTTTATGCTAAATGCAGTACCTGTGAGATTCATACGCTCTCTCCTCATTGTAAACAATTGAAAATAAGATGCTGGCCCTCAGGAAAAAAACGCTATATGGACATTCGGCCTGTAGCTGTCACTTTGAGCACAACTCTAACAACACTACTGGAAGGCCTCTATGAATTCACCCACCGCTGACCTCTCTTGCAGTAACAGGATTATTTGCCTTACACTTCTAAACTCTGCACTGTCACTCTTATTCAGCCACAGACCGGCCCCCCAGGGCCCAAAGCAGATGACAAAGTGACAAAGTGTGTTAAATGTGTGAGCGACTCACGTGACGTCTCCAGCGTAGTGGCGAATACGGAAGTGCTTCTGATGGTCCATGGATTTGTCCGTGGGGCTGAGCTGGAAATGAGGAGGGGGACACTGTGAGTTTCAGAGCGGACTGTATAAAATATCACATAAAATATATTACAAACATTTACAGAGTAAAAACGAGGAGGGAATGATGGCTGCATTTTAGAGCCCCTGTTGTTTGAAAAGCATCTTATGATGTCTCTAAAGGCACAACATTGGAGAAACTCTGCTCCCTACTGACTGCAACGCAAAACTGCACCTGTGTTTTAGTACATTTTGAAGTTACACTGCAGTATAGAGAGTCTCTGGCTGTATTCGAAACCACCTACTACATACTACTGACGAATACAGTATGCAGTATACAGTACATACGTGATTTCTCGCCTCAGACATTCTCAGAAGTCTTCTTTTTTAATATATTTCCTTCCTCATTGCCACTTTTGAGTGTTTTGGTATTTTGGAGTGCCTGTTTATTCTCAGAAGTGAATTTAGTGATGAAATAGCTACGGAAAATGTAAAAAACAAGCCGTTTTTGGCTGCTGTTGTTGTAACCGTAGCCTGTACCATTCCAGCACTTTGCATTGTGGGATACAGTAGGCGAGGTAGACTTGTCTGATGCATACTGGAGATTTTTTCCAAATCAGTACGACATCCGGGTATTTTTGGCGTATTGTAGATTTTGCTTTTGTTCGCATACTACATGCTACATTTTGGCCAAATCAGTACATACTACTTGTATAGTATGAGGTTTCGAATACAGCCTCTGTGTTCTTACTTCTACTCAAAAATCAAACCAAAACGTGCATCTTTTTTAAGAAGAAATACTAAAATATTGCTTTTCAATGTTTCACTTTGGCATTACAACTTGGGCAGAAAATAAGATTTGTTTTTAGAGTCTGAGGAGGATATATCAACAACATATCACCACTTCCTACTAACTAAGTGAAGTTATGACCATGTTTTCATCATTTCAGTTTCATTCTGAGACAGCAGCCTAAAAAAAGGTCCCCTGAATATCCATATGAGCGGGAGAGATGAAGCCTGGCAGACGACGTTGTGATCTGTGATCTCACCTTGCGGGAAGTGTAGTGGGGGTGCTGGGCTAGTTTGGTGTCCATGCTCTCCAGGCAGACCGTGTCTGTGACTTTACCGACAGTGAGGCAAGCTTCGTCCAAAATGGAGATGATGCCTTTGTGGGGCTGCTCCACGAGGTCCACGATGATCTGGTTGTTGAAGTAATCAATCTGTGTACAAACAGTATGATTGTTAAGTAAGAGGGACATGGATGGAGTGATGTTTATGAATCATGTTAGTACATGTACTGTGTGTGTGGATTTTGTACAAGTGCATGCTTGTTCACTTAAGCTACGTTCACACTACGAGTGACAAAAGCAACAAAACGGCCAGCTATTGTCAGCATCGTCGCTGAGTCACCGTTGAAGTGTTGTTCAAGTGCTAGTTGACGTAATTGTAATTAAAAAGTACTGGGAACTGGCTAACGGAAAACAGAACAGGGTGAAACAAAAACATATGATTGGTTGATGCTTCACCGTATCATTGGAGCGCTGAAAAAAAGTTGAGACCAGCTCAACTTTAATTTGTAGCACATCACAGCCGTCACGCAGCGACAAGTGGGCGTCAGTTTGTAGCTTCATGTCACCGACTTCCATTAAAAATGACTTGTAGCCTGAAGCTGTGTCTGCTCGTAGTGTGAACGCAGCATTACAAAGCTTGCATTTGTGTGTCACATCTGCACCAAATGTATCTATTTAGTCTGGCTTTTATGTAGTGTTTTATAGTTTTATAATTTGATGTTTTTTATTGTTTATACTTATTTTATTTATCATCATCATTATAGTGTTTATTTTACTCTATTTTATTTAATCAACATTTTATTGCTGATCATTATTACCTCTTTTATTCTATTTTATTTTAGTAAAAAGATGTCATTATTTTAATACAATCTGCTTATTTTGTGTAGTTTCATAATTTTTATTTATTTATTTTTATTGTTATTTCTATTTCCTTGTATTTTATTTATCTTTTATTATCTTAAATACCCATCTCTTATTGCTTTCTTATTCAATTAACTATTTATATTGGTTGTTTTGGTGTGCATTAGTCTCTAAATCCATTTTTTTAACATTCTACATTTTTGTCAATTGTCTGTACAGCACTTTGAATTGCATTTGACTTATTTGAAAGGTGCTTTATAAATAAAGTTTGATTGATTGATCTCCTAAAAATTATTTTTCATAGTCAACTTTCTCACATTAGCAAACTAATTTTAAGATAAGATGCAACTTTATTTATCCCTAGGGGAAATTGTTGTGTAGCACTTGTAGTACAAAGTGGGAAAGAGTGCAAAAGATTATCAGTAAAGTGCAAAAAAACAAATGTACACAATACCAGAGATGTAAACAGGTTAAATGGTAACTTTGGTATTTTTCATCCTGGGCCCTATGTTCCCATGTTTCCATGTTTTTGTGTCCAAATGACTAATGGGCACAACACTTTTTGAAATTGGTCCAGTATTGAGGGAGAGCGCTGCAGACGGCAGCTGCTAAACGCGCTGTAATGTAATCGCTCGGGGCAACTCCTCACCGTCAATGTACTTCCACTAAAAGTGCTTGTTTTTGCAACTGATAGGCTCAGATTGTTATTATAAGTGTCTGACAACATTATGGAAAGGACCCTACAGAGAAATGAAACCTTTTTCTTACCATTCTGTTTGTTATTGTGTCATGTGACTGAAAGACAACGGTGGAAGTGAAAGTGGAGAGAGGAGCGCTACGGGACACTGGTGTTGTCAGAGTTTGCTGTGTTGGAGTACAGCGCGAGGACAGTGGACATACAGTACATAGACGGCTAGGAGTTCCCCCGAGCGATTGTTTTACAGCTTGTTTAGTCGCTGCCGTCTGCAGCGTTCTCACTCAGTACTGGACAAAAATACAAAAACTTTTGTCCCCATTAGACACTTGGGGCACTTTCACAACTAAAAGTCCATTTGGCTAGTCTGAATCTGAGTGAAATTGATACTTTTGGTACATTTTCTATTTAGTCTTGACTAAAATATTTCCAGAGCAGCGTGTACGAAGGATCAAATTTATCTTTTTCGTCTTGAAAGCTGTCACTCCTATGCAGGAATTGAGGCAATACTGTCAAAGTGTTTTCACTTTGATTCAGCACTGATCTACTGTGTGCACCAATCCCTTCTCCTCCAGTTCATCTCCAATGACTTTATAAACGTCACTATTTTTGTGGACTGTATTTAGCATATTCTGTTTATTCTCTTTGGCCCAGATGTCAAGCAAACATTGAACTTCTGCAGAAGTCCAGGTCAGTCCTCTCCCACTCATGTTAACCAGTCATTTACTTGTGTCCATCTCAACAAATGTCCAGCAGGCAGCTTGCGTTTTGGTTTGCTTAGAAAGGTCCGAGACCACCTTTTGCAAGCAGCCTCGGACCGGTTCTTTTGGTCCGCACCAGAGTACGAGTACTGCGTTCACAGTATATGAAGAGTTGGGATGAGAATGTGTTGTTTATCCGCAAGTGTGTGAGGCAACTAAAAACACCTGAATAATGTAAGGGAAAACATTCATTAATTCCCTACCCTAACCTCACACACTTATTTATCACTACACTGTAAGAACTCAGACAATGTCCTGTCCAGCACCGGAATGTCAACTGCAGATGGTGAACAGATGAGAATCAGTTGATCTGCAAATGTGTGTGTTTTTCTGTGTGAGCAAGAGCAAAAACAAAGACCAGTGGACATGCAACCTCTTGCGTGCGAGTGTTGTTGTTTGTGTGTGTTTCTCACGTGTTGCCAGGTGATGCCCTCTCTCTGGTATTCTCCCTGTTCCTGTCGGAGGATCAGCTCGATGAAGAGCTGCTGCAGCTTCTCGTTGCAGTAGTTGATGCAGAACTGTTCAAAACTGGCCGCCGACAAGAGAGGAACAAACACTTGAGCAACGGCATCAACAACGATTACGATACAGTAGATTTCACAACACAACAACACCAACCTGTTGTTGTCAAAGATCTCAAAGCCGTAGATGTCCAGCACGCCAATGACTGTGTTTTTCCCATGAAGCACTGGGTTGTAGTCCTTAACTTCAATGACACTGTTGATGCGGTTTACAATCCAGCCAAAAAGTCTCTCATATAGAGCCTGCAGCAGGGAAATGAGAGAATGTGTTTAACAGAGCTGGAGATTAAAAAAAATGTGACAACTGTGAAAATTGGATAAAAGGAAAGCATGTCACAGTGATGATGTTTACATCATTTTCTCATCCTAGGAAAGCTGTAAAATGATTAATCTGTATTAAAGAATAAATCTCATCCTGATAAGCTACTTTGTCAAAATAAATTGGGCTGTATGATTTGTAAATTAACACACAAACAAGTAAACGGCACCTTGACGAAAGCGTCTCGTCCAAAGCAGGCGTCCTGTTCTGTGTGTCCCTTCTCGATGACCTCGCCGCCACCGGTGGCCACAGTGCGGTACAGCAGGCTCTTGCTGACGCTGTCCGCCTCCGTGGATGTCAGCTCAGAGATGTAGTTAACGGCTTCGAGTCCCAGGATCTGAACGCTCTCACCATCGCTCTCAAACTGCAGTTCACCCTGAAAAACAGACCGTTCTGCTTCAGTATAGATCCATGATCTTATCAATCACTACTTGATGCTTTTGGTGATGGCGGATCTCATCATAGCTTAGTCTGCATGGATGCAAAGTAGGGCTATCAATCAATTAAAATATTTAATCACAATTAATTGCCTGATTGTCCATTTTTTATCTGTTCTAAATGTACCTTAAAGGGAGATTTGTCAAGTATTTAATACTCTTATCAACATGAGAGTGGGCAAATCTGCTTGCTTTATGCAAATGTATGTATAAATGTGTTATTGGAAATTAATTAACAACACAAAACAATGACAAATATTGTCCAGAAACCCTCACAGGTACTGCATTTAGCATAAATAATATGCTCAAATCATAACATGGCAAACTCAAGCCCAACAGGCAACAACAGCTGTCAGTGTGTCAGTGTGCTGACTTGACTACGACTTGTCCAAATGTGATTATCATAAAGTGGGCATGTCTGTAAAGGGGAGACTCGTGGGTACCCATAGAACCCATTTTCATTCACATATCTTGAGGTCAGAGGTCAAGGGACTCCTTTGAAAATGGCCATGACAGTTTTTCCTCGCCAAAATTTAGCACAAGTTTGGAGCGTTATTTAGCCTCCTTCCCGACAAGGTACCAATGGATTCATTAGGTTTTCTAGTTTCATATGATGCCAGTATCTTCACTCTAGCTTTAAAACTGAGCTCGCTACAACCTAAAAATCACAAGTTTCATAAATACGTTAAAGAAATTCGTGGCGTTAAAACTAATTTGCGTTAACGCGTTATTATCGTGTTAACTTTGACAGCCCTAATGCAAAATCTAAAATATACACAGGTGGTGAGGAAAATAGTTTTTTATATTTTTCATATAATTTTAAACGTAGAATATCTGCATTAACTTTTCCTATTTTTATCAACCCGTCCATGCTGTAACTTACCAACAGAAGAATGGAGGCCAGGATCTGATAAATTGAGTTGATCTCCTCTTTTGAGAAGCCGATCACTTCCAGGGCACTCATCACCGCTTTGTGGTTTGAGCGATCATTGTTAGAGGTCTTAAGGAAAAAAAAAAGATTTTGGATTATTATCTCAGAAAGTACAATAGCAAATTTCAAATTTTGTGTAGTGAGAAGTTTGTTTCATTTAATACCAACAGCTGTTTTTCAAATCTCTCATTTTGTCTGCAGCTAAGAACGTAAAGGCGACAAACTCACGGCAGTTGCGGCTCCCTCTTTGGTGTAAATATAAACAGCAGGATCGTTCTGTAGATGAAATGACTCCAGCATCCCATCTGAGCCTCCACTGAGCAACTGTTATAGCCACACATCAAACATACAAGTTCACATCCAATCTAATGTTCATTGTGCAGGACCTACTGGAGCGGTAATCCACGATATTTTAGTATTTTCACAGTCTCGATGTGAGTTCAGGGAGTAATATGGAGCATCATCAGTGTATGTTTTGCAGCATAAATTAGAGTTTACCTGGTAGAACGAGTGGAAGTTCCTCTCCCCGTCTTGCTGCTGGACCACCCTGGACTGAAACAGGAGAACAGATTGTGGTAGTAAACCAAACATCTATCCACACACACACACACACACTGTTATACAATTATTCTGTGATGGCCGATGTGTTCCAGGTGTTCTTTTTAAAAGTTAAGTGTTGTTTGTTGTACCAGTTCCTGCTTCTTACTTTAGTTTTCCTCTAAATTGCTTTTCAACTGCCCCAAGAGGAAGGGTTGTTAGCTTGTCTGGGTTACTAACTGATTTACTAACTGAAACTGAATTTATATTAAGCAAAATAATACAAGTATGCAGCATTTCTGAGAGAGGTCAGCAATCAGAGGCCTGTACTACGAAGCAGGATTTGGGGTTAGCGAGGTAACTTCAGGGTTAACCCTTCAGGGTTTTCAGTCCTACGATGATGGTTCACTTCTTACCGGGGTAGATCGCCACGGTAACTTATGATGAACACCTATCCTGCTCCGGAGCAGGTTATGTACGAGATAACAGATCAACTCGTATAAAAGCACCGCCTACTGACCAATCAGAGCTCGGTGCGCAGATCAGACGAAGAAGTTACAGTCATAATCCAGGCTGAAAGCAACACAGTTTAAACTGCCAAGTGCAGGAAGGACGGCTGGCTGTATGCTGCGGGTGCTTCCGGCTTTGAATTATGTTATATATTTATTTTTTTACTTGCTCTCAAGAAGGCTGAAATAGTCATACACACCACATTATTACTAAAGGGCATAATGAAGTGTAATCCATTCTATTTTAAAAGCTATTTATATATCTGTGCCCCATCTAGCCGACTATATCAGACTTTTGAGTATTCCGTTTAAAAAAAAGTCTGTTAATTTACGCATTCACACATCGGCAATCTTTTCTTTTGCCAGCTGTCCTTCCTGCATTTGGCAGCTTCAACTGTGTTAACTTTATTCTGGATTATGTGTTTAACATCTTCGTATTTGCCTAATAAAATGCCTCAGATGTGCGATGAGTTTCCGAAGTAACAAACAACAACTAACAGAGCTCTAAAAAGGAGTCAAAGCAAGTTTTCTAGTTCAAAAGAAAAAGTGAAAGAAACAATCTGAACTCAAAGTGCAGCATGTCATGTGGCCAACTGTCACTTTCATGTTTCATAGATAGATTTTCACCTTGATGGTTGCTGAACTTTGGTGGCAAATTGTTCATTTAAAACATTTAAGATCTTTGCTCTTGGATTTCGAGGGATTGACACCAAAGCCTTACATATGGCGCTGGTGTTTTAGCTGAAAATGCATCCGATCTCCACTATAGCAGCACTCAGAATGTCTCTAATTAACACCATGCAGTCAAGGGTGGATCATCCAGATTGCTTGAGAAATTAAGACAAATCCACCACGACCAAGCGACAAAATCTCCACCATCTGTTTTCGATTAGTGTTTAAGTATAATAGGTTGTTTCTTCAAGACAAGCACTGGAAACCAAACCGATCACCAGTTGTGTGACAACAGCAGCACCACTTTGACTACTGATGCAGAAACTGGACCGCTTGGTAACAGTGTGGTTATTCCTGCCCTCTGAAAATGAATCATGACACCATCATTCACACCAGCTCTGAGTGCCAGACGGTTCTTTAACGGAGCGGATAAATACAGCAGTAGCCCCAGGTGAGCCATTCATTAACACGCAGCAGCACATCGGCTTCGCAGATACATCTATTCATGGATGTTCCCTCGCACCTCTTTGTCATCACCTCATGAAACATTCATGTTCAGGAGAGAAGACGTAATTTAAAAACTAAATGAGCAAAACTTTTCTGTACTTTCCTTTGGAGGTGGGCTCATTATGTCCCCAACGAGCGTAGAACTAGTTTGTTTTTGAGTTTCTTGGAGCCGTGAAGGTCCCCCATCTGCAGTAAAAGCCCCTCCATCATCCTGCCCACCCAACCACCCACTCCCTCCCTCACCTTCTCCAGCAGGTAGTTGTTGATGTGTCCTCCGGTGGGTTCCCCATTGAAGTTGAAGTTGATGTCCATGTACTTGCCGAAGCGGCTGGAGTTGTCGTTGCGATTTGTCTTGGCGTTCCCGAAGGCCTCCAGCACACAGTTGGATTTGAGCAGCACATTCTTCACACTGATTCATCACATCGTGGTTACCATTGACGGAAACGTGTGAGAAACAGCCATCAGGGAGGTGGAGATGGAGTCAGAGGAAAAGAAGAAAGTGAGATGATTTATGTTAACATCATATTCTCATGATCTTATTATTTATTTGTGTTGGATTTGAGGATAAAACCTGTCTGGATCTACATTTCAGTTTACAGCACTGCCTTAATGACTTTATAGTTCTATTATATTATTTATAATATAAGCACCACTCACCTCTCGACCTCCGCCCTCTGGCTTGGGTTTGTGATGGCTGCGATGTACTGCATGATGTATTTACTAGCTTCTGTTTTTCCTGCCCCACTTTCACCTGAAATACAAAAACACACACAGCTTTCACAACACTGATGAACAGATCAGTACAGCTTAGGGCTGAACGATTTTGGAAAAAATATCTAATTGCGATTATTTTGACTGATATTGCAAATGTGATATAATTTGCGATATTAGAGGGAATGATCATTTTTACATCATTATTCTCATTTCCATTGAAAAACATATAAAAATGATTATGGTGTGATTTTTGATCATTCTGTACCAAAGAAAGATGTTTTCATAAGTCTGTAGAATATGATGTGTAGGCCAGGACATCTCTACAGAACCACAATATTTAATTCAAAACGGTATTTTGACACATATTTTGCAGCAGACCATACTGTATTGTGATTTCGATAAAATTTTCATTAAAGGTCCCATATTATAAAAAAGTGAGATTTTCATGTTTTTTTATTATAAAGCAGGCTTAAGTCCTATATAAATACTGTGAAAGTATCGAAACACTCAATCCACGGGGAAATACACACAGCCTGTATTCAGAAACTCTGCATTTGAAACAAGCTGTCAGGATTTCTGTCCATTCGTGATGTCACAAATATACAATATTTAGACTCAAGACTACAATTTTAAACGTAAACATTCTAAATGTGTCCCATTTTATTCCTGGTTGCAGTGTATGTGAACGACATCAGGTGACAGGAAGTACACATGGACCCAAGCTGTTGCCTAGCAACGCAATTCTGTTGCAATTCCATTGCAATTCCGTCAAAATGCGCTAAAACTGAGCGTTTCAGACAGAGGGTAAATACAGGCATATTCAGGCAGACAGTATGAGGAAAATAAAGGTTTTTTTGAACATTACAGCATGTAAACATGTTGTAGTAGAAACACAAAATACAAGTATGAACCTGAAAATGAGCACGATATGGGACCTTTAATTGTGCAGCCCCAGTACAGCTGCATAATATAATAATAATTACGCAATGTCTCTTTAATCAGAGACAGCTGTATTTCTTTAGGAAACATAAGAAAGCAAAATTCCCCTGCTAAGTTCTTGTTAACTTTTACAGAGGAGCAATAGAAAGCATTCTGACTGGAAACACTGAAAAACTGGTATGGGATGTGCATGGCCCAGGACAGGAGGGCCCTCCAGAACATCATTGGTACCCATCTACCGAGCATCAGTGATAGCGGAGAGGCAAGGTGCCTGTGCAGAGCCCAAAGGAAACTAAAAGACAATACCCACCCCAGCAACAGCATGTTCACCCTGCTGCCGTCTGGCAAGCGATACAGAAGTACCACCAGACTACAGAGCAGCTTCTTTCCTCAGGCTGAGAGACTCCTCCTCCTCATCCTCCACCATAAATAAATGACATGGAACTTTCTGTTATGCTTGTTTTGCACATTACCAAACCACTAAACCAAAGTCTCTATATATGTATATAAGGATTTGTATATAAGTAACCGTAAATATTATTTTATCTCATTTCAATGTATTCTATTCTAATGCAAATATTTGTATATGTTCTATGTATGTGCAGCGTGAACGAGCTACAACTTATGTTTCATTGTGCAACCCTGTGTTGTAAAAATGACAAATAAACGAACCTCATAACCTTGTAAAGGTTTGATTCCTTGTGGAGTGGAAGAGTGTGAAGGTGGTATCTGAGCTGTTGAGTACTTGAATCCGATTAACATATGATGCATAATGAATGAGGATGCAGACATGCATATAAATATATTGTAGCCTACTGTATGATCATAGACTAAACATAGAGACAAATAATAGTATGTCAGTACAGTTACAAGCAGCATCAACACAGGCATAGTCACTGGTGTGCTTTGACCAAGAAGAAGACTGGAAATATCTTAAATTTGATGATTTTTATCATTTTTGGTTGCTGAGCCAAGACTACAAGTCAAGTATACCTTTCTGTAGGCCTGGCAAGAATACTTAATTACTTAATTTAATACTTAATTTTCTTAAGTGTATCTCGATCAAAATATTAAGTACAAGTAGGCCTACAAGCCAAATATACTTTTATAGACTTTCCTGTATACTTGTCAGTATAAGCCAAGTATACTTAGACTTTTCTGTATACTTGTCAGTATGAGCCAAGTATACTAAAGTATACTTTTGTTAAGTATATCTCTGATAAGTACATAAAAAGGTCAACTGAAAGTATACTCTCTTATTTTAGGTTTAAAAGAAGTATACTAATAGCACACTTGAATAAACTTCTTTTTGGTAAGGGTCTTTGGGTAACAACATATATCTTTTCATCTGGCGCCACACACAGGCCAAACCTGGTGATTAACAGAGGGAATGATCCAAGAATAGCAAGGTTGTCTGTCCATTTTTGTTTTTTATCCATCTAGCAGTTTTGCTTTCACATGTATAATGGACTCAGTCCACAAACAAGAGAATGAAGAATGTGTTGTCTGCAATCAGGTTTGAATTTAAAGTGTGGTTAGTAGTCCTGTATTGAAAACGAATCATACACAACAGACAGTTCACAGTTTGCATGCCTGTGGCTCATGAGGTGATGCTAAAAGTGTGAAAGAGACAGACCTGATATGACGATGCAGGTATCTTTGGCCCGTCTCTTCATGGCCTTGTAGGCAGCATCAGACACTGCGTACAGGTGAGGAGGGTTTTCATACAGCTCTCGGCCCCGGTACGCATCAATGGTATCTTTGCCGTAAATGTCCATCTGTCGGTACGGGTTAACGGAGACGACTACTTCTCCAATGTAGGTGTAGATACGGCCCTTCTCAAACCTGTTCAAACGAAAGAAAAATATGGCATACTTCACATACATGTACAGGTATCATATAGATATACTAGATGCATACACAATAAAGATGCTGTGTGTGTACATATGTAGGATATTTAATTTATTCAATCATTCATTTAAGGGACAAAGAGGTGTTTAGCTTCATGACATTTTCACACCACCCATGAAAAAAAACCTCCTCGAGTTAAAAGTTCCATAAAAGACCATGCACCTTTTATGTCATACGTAACTTCCTGACAGGAAGTGACACAAGTGTGTGTACACTGAGAGCAGGAAATGAAACTTGTGGTTCAAAGGGCGTCACAGCCTTGTGTAACCTCGTGTGGCTTTGTTGAGCTGGGAGAGGTAAAACTGACGTGTCACAAGACATACTTTTTTTAAAAACTTTTTTTGTTAATGGGGGGTTTGCGACTGGACACATAAACTCTGTCTCAATTCAGGGGCCGATCCTCTGAGGTTCACATTTGTAGAATAAAAATTCATCATAACAGGACAAAAGGCTGAAACATGGAGCTTCTTAATCCTGAATTTGAAGGACACAACCAATGTACTGGTCAGCTGTTTACTGGATCATTCATGTGACAGTAAAGTTGGGAAATATCGAGTGACCACAGAGTATTTAACAGTCCTTGATAATACGTCAATAGAACTGGATTAACAATATAGATAATAAGAGCAAGACATAAACCTATAAGTAATTTATTACTTATTAAATGTCCAGTTTACTGAAGTAGCTACAATTTTCAGCTGCTTTTTAATATAATTTTTATATTCACTTTGTGCAACTTAATACATTTACTGCACTACATTTAAGACGGAAACATTATACGTTTTATTCCATCAAATGAGTGAAAGTTACTTTGCAGATGTATGTTAAAGGTTTCGTGCTCAGTTTCAGGTTCCTACTTGTACTTCGTGTTTCTATTAGAACATGTTTACATGCTGTAATGTTAAAAAAAAACTTTATTTTCCTCATACTGATTGCCTGAATATACCTGTATTCACCCTCTGTCTGAAACGCTCCGTTTTAGCGAATTTCAATGGAATTGCGTTGCTAGGCAACAGCTTGGGTCCATGTTTACTTCCTGTCAGCTGATGTTATTTACATAAACTGCAACAGGAAATAAACTGGGACACATTTAGTATGTTTACGTTTAAAACCGTGTAATGGTGTAAATATTGTATATTTGTGACATCACAAATGGACAGAAATCCTAACAGCTTGTTTCAAACACACAATTTCTGAATACGGGCTGTGTGTATTTCTCTGTATATTGAGCGTTTTGATAGTTTAACAGTATTTATAAAGCACTTAAACCTGCTTTATAATATAAAAGAAATGAAAATCTCACTTTTTACAATATGGGACCTTTAAGTAGTTGGCCTTTACATGTTAACCTAGAATTAACGCTCTGTAAGAGGCCCTTTTTTCATGAGCACTTAAACATCACTTTTATATCACCTCTGTACTTTTACTTTTGATATTTTTAATGCAGGAATTTTAACGTTCTACTAAAGTAAAGGAATATTTTAATACTTTGTCCACCAGTGGAAGTGTCACAATTCTAATTGTGTAGTTTCCCCAATGGTATTTATCATAGTCTGGATATGGTATTTACACATAGTTGGCCGTTAACAGTGAGGCCACTGTCCTCATTTATACTTTTTTTTTTTTTTTATTGTTTGAGCTGACTAGAAGAACCTGAAAGCACCGTTAGTTTTGGTCTGTGGGAAGCTAGACTTTGTCATTTGGAAAGCAAAAGCTTTAACTGAGACCCAGCTATAGATGATTATGGCTGCACAGTCACTGAGACGTTTTAAAATATTTTATATATTATTTAAAAATGGTTAAAATCGCCCCTGAGAGCAGGAATATTGTTCTAGCACTAGGTTCCCTCTGAGTAACAGTTGGGTTTGGTGCCAAAACAAATAGAGAAGTCCCTGGTCTTCTTCCTGGTAATGACTACTACTACTGACCAATCAAGTAGCAGCTGGCCGAGTCCATGTGAGACTACAGCTGATATGAGCTAGAAGCAACTCAAAGAGCATAAATCCTGTGCTGCCATTTTCACAAACTGTTATTGTTGTTATATTACATTAAAGGTATCAGTTCTACCACTCAGAGGGCGGGTCCATCGGCGTTCTATTCTGTTTTTTTCAAATGGAAACACTCACTCAGCCGTTAGGAAAAAGCAGTGATGTAGGTTACCAAAGTAAGCTAATCGATAAGGTTATGAATAATGTAAACACTAGCACTAGCTGAGTCAACGTTAGCTGTGCTAAGTTTGGAAATAACTGAAAGAGTTAGTTCGGGGGGTTGTATGTATACTCCCGCGTTCTGCGAGGTAAAATGACTGTTTTTGTGAATGGAGTCTGGTGGCTTTGAAGAGAGCGATAAAACGGCTTCAATTCACCGTCAGAAAGGGCTGTCTGACGGCGAGGTAAAGTGCCTGTGGACGGGAGTAGCAGAAAAATTAATCAGTTTAAGTGTACGATATATTTAGAATATTGTCAGACACCCCTGTCCGATGGGGAACTAAAGCCGCGCTACATCGGTCTTCAAAGCCACCAGACTCCATTCACAAAAACAGTAATTTTACCTCGCAGAACACGGGAGTTGCTGCTGCGTCGATCGGTTAGTTTGTTTGTGCAACTTTTGGATCAAAACTAACGTGGCGTCCACAGCAGTACATGGCTGAGCTTCCTGTCTGCTTCTTCAAACTGGGAGCATGCTGACCGCCATCTGAATTACTATAGGTAATATGTTGCGACCTAGAAATATTTTATAATTTACATTTTATTGACCTGGAATAGAGTTAAGTTCTCTAAGAGAAATGTACTCTAATCTCACTGTATTTTGATTTTGCAAATGTTATATATATTATCTGATTTATGTTATTACCGAGAAGTCAGTTCAGAGTGAAGTGATGTCATCAGTCAGAGCAATGTTATTACCGCGAGGTCATAGTTCAGAGTGTTATGATGTCATCAGGCAGCGCAGTAGAGATGAGCGAACGTGTTTGTTTACGGATGTGTGCGAGCGGTTCTGATTGCTTCGTGTAAAGATAACTTCAACAGAACTGGGAAGAATAAAGTTGCCAAAAGGAAGACGGAGTCATGTCTGTGCAACAAATACACTGACTATGGATAAGGATATATGTAGAACATCATCATACAGAAACCTACGTCAGGTCATGTTGGAAAAGGTTTTTAGAAGGGCTTTAGAAGGGAAAAACCTAAAAAAAAAATTAAAAAAAGAAATGACCCGCTCTTTAAATTGATGTCTTGTTAACAAAAAACATTTTAAACTTTCCAATCAAGTCTTGATCTCTGGTAGTTTTATAGTTATGGCGACCAATGTGTAATGGTCGTGGAGGATCACCACCAAGGCCTCTCTGTCCACCAACCTTCACGGAAACTTTTCACAAGTTTTAGAGATAGAAGTAAAGGAAAACTAGAAAACAAAAATAGAAAAGCAAACACCCGAACTCACGGGTAGAAATGAAAAATAGAGCAAATCATTAAAGTAGGCAGACATCAGCACAGACTTGCTACTCATGCCGACAAGTCTGATCAAGCTGTGGGATGAAACTAAGCGACATGCATTATATATCCTCAGATGTCTGCTGGGCAAAACTGCGATTTCTCAAAGTTTGAACTGAGGACACGATGCCCCCTGCGATGGACACAGTGGAAGTGAGAATGGACACTGTCTGCACTCAGAGACAAGTGTAAAATCCCAAAGCATTACACCAAGAAACAGTAGAAAGGTCACAAAACAAGACAAAAGAAAAGTTACATTTACTTATTCACTTGAACAGGTTGGGTGAGTAGCTGTTTTTCTGGTAATGTGCCATGTGCTTCATTTGCTTCCCATGACAGCCAGTGTGTAGTGTGGTGATGACATCACACCAACCACAAGTATATATCTGAACCCCGAGGGTGAGCCGGAAAGGTAGAAGTGACTCATGATCATCTCTTTTCCCCCCTTAATGTTTCATCTTTACGTCATGTTTTACTTGAGATATTCAGAAGTTTGTGAATGTCAGGGACAGTTAAAGCAGCAGTAGGCAGAATATGTTTGGCATCATTGGGCAAAATATTAATAATAACCTTTCAGCATATTGTAATTCAAGTGTTCTGAGAGACTTCTGCACCTCATAGCTCTGTTTTCAGGCTCTAAATAATCTAGCCTGTAACGGAAGACTTTGGCCAATCAGAGGTCATTTCAGAGAGAGCGGGCGTTCCTATTGGCTGTTCATTCAACGGAGGCAGCTGTCAATCACTCACAAACTCCGGTCAAACGCTGATCAAATATGAATCAATATTCTGCCACTGTAATGCCTATTTCTCTCCTCAAATGTTTTCAGAAACATCTTGTAGTGTACTGTTTAGCTGTAAAATGAGAAAGTTTGCTCCGGCTGGTGGGCGGTGCTTCCTCAACTCTACTCAACATGGCGGCCGGGGTCACAAACTTTCTCATTTTACAGCTAAACAGTACACTACGAGGTGTTTCTGAAAACATTTTACGCAAAAAATAGGCTTTACAGTAACAGAATATTGATTCATATTTTATCAGCGCTGCCTAGTTTGACCGTTTGATATGAGTTTGCAAGTGATTGACAGCTGCTCAGAGACGGCAAGGCTCCAGCTCGGCTCTGATTGGTTGTTATCCTCCGGTCTGTGAAATCTTGCAGATGCCGTTAGGAGCACCGGAGGATATAGTGACCATTTTATAAAAGTAACTTTTTTTTTTAATCATATTTGCTCCAATTTTACCCACTGCTGCTTTAATATACACCTTTATCTTACTTATTTTACACTAATTTGAACACATATATATTAAAGACCGTGCAGTTTTCCCTCACGTATGAGGTATGTATGAAGCGTCGCCCTTCACATCTCTGTCACCCGGCTGCTTCCCCTCCCTTCCTCCTCTCTATGACAGTACTTCAAGCCTCTTACCTCAGCTTCAGATTCTCCATAAACTGCTCCATCGTCACCTCATCCAGCAGCACAAAGTCCGACTTCCCAAACTCCAGGCCCTCCAGCTCCGCCATCTCTGCCTGTGTTCACCAAAACACACTAAAAATGAAAAGAGACGCAGAGGAACAGAAAGCAGCTCAAGGAAGAAGAAAGAGAAGTATGGTCGACTTCTGGGGCCCCGGTAGTGTAGACAGTGTGTGCTGTGGGCGTGGCGAGCTCTTTGGTGGATTTTGAGGGTGTGCTAGAGAGCTGTGGTCTACAAGCTTCAGCACGTCACCCTGTCAGTCAGCCCATGCCCTCACACAGATCTATATAAATAGCAGGAGGCTATCTTTAAGAGCTCACACCACTTCTGCATCCTCCTGTCTCTCTCTTCCTGCCACAAGGCCTTTCTACACAGAACATGACTCTCACTACGAGGCTTTACTCTCTTGTTTTTGTGTACATTTTGTATATCTTTTCTCCCCAGAAACAGGAACCCACATCTGACACAGGCCTATACTGCCAGATACGAGCAGTTACGACCTTGCAAATTTGGGGGTAGAAAATGGCCTTTATCTCCTGGGAAGGATCGTGGCATTTCTTTTCTTAACTTTGTATTGGCAGTACAATGAGTCCCTTAAGGGTTTTTCTCTAAACCAGAGGTTCCCAAACTCCCAGCTGAGCCAAGCTGCAACGTGAGAAACTTGTTCTTTTGTGGGGGTTTTTGATGCTAGAGCCAAAATGTTTAGCAGTACTGTTTGTCATATGAGACACATGCAGTGTGTAGGTGTGTGTGATTAAGTTCAGAGAGTGTACGGGAATGCTGACTAACGCAGAGAAGGTTGATTTCTAAAATCCCTTTTCGCACCACTTGACCTTTTTCTTGAAATGGAGAAACTTTTCAAGAACTTTTCAAGGTAGTTTGTCTGTTTTTCCACTCGAGGAACACTGTTCAAATTTTGAGTCCCTGACAAATAAGATAAGATAAGATATTCCTTTAATAATCCCACAATGGGGAAATTTGCAGTGTACAGCAGCAAAGGGGATAGTGCAAAAAACAAGAAGCATGGGTAAAAAACAAAAAGCACGATACAACACGGTGCAAAAAGCAAAACAAAAGTGAAACAAATCATAAACAATTTAAATAGAAGGAAATATAAAAATAGGAGCAAAAGTACCTGCGGCACGAGACAATTAATGGGGTAGGAAATAAGAAGACGCTGAATTAAATTATGCTATCCGATTAACGGTTTTAGGTAGACATTACTTCATATTAAGGGGTCGCAATAGCAACTTCCGTAGCAGCTGCAGTTTAACGGACATTGGCTGTGTTCAAAATCGCATACTAACGCATATACTCAATGAGTATGTAGCCTTCTGCCTACTAAATGAACGATTAAGTATGATTTCACCAGCAGACTGTTAACACTTAAGCATACTCAAGAAAGACATGTAACATGACTGACGGCCGGGCCGGCCTTAAGGCACCCCGCCAGCTGCTCCGTCACATCTCCGAAAACATTGCAATACATTTCCAAACACGTTAACTGACCACATAATTGGTCTCGCCTGAAAACATATTAAAACTTAAACTTCATATTTCAAACTTCAAATTCATACATGTTATTTCTATGGTCTAAGAATGTCCAAAAAATATAAGAAAACATGAACAACTCTCTCCCAAATCCAAAAAACTAGAGCGCTAAAACTCAAACTTTGGTGCGATGTCATCAAGTATAAACTGCTCCATAGACAATGAATAGGGAGAGATGTTCTAAATGACACTGAGAGCATTCAGAGAAATGTTCTGAGTATATGGGAACATTTTTTGTTTCACAACTGACAACACTACAATAGAATAAAGCTCATTTGGGTATAAAACAAAAAACACATTGTGCGGGTCTCCCATTCATCGTCTATGGAGCAGCTCCAGACTGTGTACTTTATGACATCACAAGTTTGAGACTTACTTCTCTGGTTTCTGGCTTTGAGAGAGAGTAGCTCATGTTCACAAATATTGATTGAACTTTACAAGGCCATGGAAATAACATATTGAATTGTAAATTTGGGTGGTGTTCCCCTTTAATAAAGTGCAACAGCTTTTTAACCTGGCTCAAAATATCCGCCAGATGCAATGCATTGTGGGGCAGTTGAGTATGTGCCGTAAACTCACACCGCATACTCAGAACTTCTTGTTAATGTAGTATACATCCGGGCATTTCTCAGATACACGGAATCCATACTAGTGTGAACACACTACATACTCAACTTTACGAACTCAGTAGGCCTGTGAATGAATAGTATCATAGTATGTAATTTTGAATAGTGATGGCGAGCTGAAGCTTCATGAAGCATTGAAGCTTTCCAGCAAATTGGTTCGGAAAAGGGTTCATTTCTCCTCATGTGCACGAAACCACCTGGTGGCCAAAGAGTGTAAAACAGGCAGATATGATCTTAACCATATGATCTGTGATATACTGTATTTTGCACCAGTAAAGGCTGTTGGGAATGACTATAAACAATGAGAAAAAAATATTACCATGTAATCCATTTATATCTTTATAATATATAATATAATGTCTATTTTCTAGTAAGTATATTATGAGTATATAACATATATGTAAAATAAACTGTAATTGTTTTGTGAGGAATGCATCTTATGTGTGTAAACCAATCCTTTGGTCAATAATTGTATTGTAGTGTAATATAATATAATAATGGCAGGAGGGGTAATATTAGTGTTCTGTGTCACTTCTGGAAAGTGGCGTTGGTTTAACCAGTGAAGATCTGAACCACTTCCTGAACCAGTCACACGGTATGGCCGGGCAGCGAGGCTTCAGACGTCATCAATGACGTCATTGGTCTAAAACGATACAAGCCTCGATACCATGCACGATACGCGCATCGCGGGAAACTTCCTGGATTACTCGACACACGCTCCGAAGCCTCGGCACAGCACGTAACATCACTAATTTTGAACACAGTCATTATGATTGTTTACTTCCACCATTTTGTCCGATCTGTAACAAAGGAAATATTGACAGTCATCTTTTATCTTCTCCCCAAATGCCATTGTTCCTCTTTATTCTTTTATCAC
Organism: Adelosebastes latens; assembly: GCA_916700685.1. NCBI lineage: Eukaryota > Metazoa > Chordata > Actinopteri > Perciformes > Sebastidae > Adelosebastes > Adelosebastes latens. The sequence continues at coordinate 56,772 of CAKAKR010066436.1, read as the reverse complement.
ACTTGTTTTGTAACTGTTGATGTGTTACTTGGTAACCAAGCTGGCTATTCATCTACTATCTTAGCCATCTGAGGCTGACTGTTAATTCTGTTGGGCTAACTGTCATGTGTTTACTCTATTTACTTTTACCCGTGTGGACTCTGTGTGTAAGTTTAACAGATTATTTTACAAGGAGAATTGGAAAAAAGAAATAAAAACGTAGGAGTTTTAACAGTTTCAAAATAATTACAACCACTGCTGGCTTTGAAGTGACATCATAGCTTAAACTTTCACATTTTACATTTAAAAAGTTACTGAATCCTGATATCCTAGAATCACAATTAGGCCTTCAACTGCATAACTCTTGTTTAAGGGATCATCTTCTTTGTAATCACTATCATTGAATTTATTTTCCAGTTTCACAGTTTTACAAATTACTTCCGGTAAAAAATCTCAAAGACCAACTGCTGTCTTCAACCTTAATTATTATGATTATAATAATTATTATAATTATAATTATAATTATTACCGTCAATGTGTACTTTATTTATTATTTATTTTATGTTATTCAAAAAAACAAATCTTATTTCCTTTTCTTTCTTTTTATTTAATTTAACTTTGTTTTTTTGTTCTTTATCCTTTTTGTGTCGGCAATGGGTGAAAAATACCAAAATATTGAGGGACAATCATTTGCGTTTGTGCTCTATTTGTATGTTTTTGTACACCTGATGTTACTCCCAATAAATTAATACGGAAAAAAACTTTGAAATTAACATGGAGAAGAATTACAAACCGAGTCTGAAGCGATGAAGATCATGTGATGCAGGTAAATGCTCCAGAAACAGCTGGTAATTGGACCTTGAGTTGGGATTGTTTTCCACAATTTCTAGTAAATATTGAACTTTGATGCTTTCAGTAATTTAGGTGAACTAAACCTTTAATTGGTCGCTTAACCCCTCGAAATAGGCTGTTTATGTTTCCTGGTTTTGGCTAAAAGATAATGTAATGACATGATTTATTGTCAGATTACCATGGCAACAGATAAACACTGCCAGGGGAAACCCACAGCTCTGTGGTGGAGGAGAGATTTCATCAAACTGATTTGCATGAGAGTTTACGATTAAAAGAAAGGCCTCTGACTCATAATCATAGTCACCAGTGAAGCTCTGTTCTTTACTCATGTGAACAAAGGGACTTTATCATCACACTGAAACATTTTGATTTGTCAGAAATACACAACACCTACCTACTGTAGAGCATCTGTGTCTTAACAGCCTGTTTTTTCCTTTTTACGCATAGTCTAAAGTTTGTTTTATACTTTTTAAAGGCAACAATATCCAGTCCAACATGCAGTCCCCCGATCCTGAAAATACACTTGCCTGTTAGGTCCTCATCAGCCATGAGTACTTCCTCTCTCAGTATGAGTTCAGTCGACTGTCAGAGACCGTTTCACTTCCTGCTCACGCTTCCTCTCACGTCTGTTTCTGTCTCCATCTAGATGTCGCCTTCAGTAACAAACAACATTAGCAGACACGCACACTGACAACAGCCACAGATGCACAACGTAACTATGGTAGAGCTCAAACATAAATCTCATTATCACATTTAATTAAGACCCAAAGATCCTTCAAATCACTGGTACTTTATTGTAAATATTAGTGCTTTTTAATGCCCATTTGTTTAAAGGTGCTCAATACGAAATTCAGAGCTTTTCTATTGCCTCAACACGGCTCTCAACATGGCGACGGCTGAGCCGGTGACTCGCAGCTAACGCCGCTAACAGTCCTGACAGAGCTAACAGCGTTAACCTAGCAGGCTGTTCTCATACACCGTTCACAGCTAACGCTACAAAAAGTAATGCACTGTAATTTGTATGTACTCCACAAAATCAATTTGTATCTAATCCACCTAATCGTGAACCAGGAAGTATAAAGAGCGACAAACGTTGTGTAGGGTGGAGGTCGGGGTGGATGGGTGGGTCTAAAAACACCAGACTTTTGCCAAGGAGGCCGGTGTTCGTACCCTGTGTGAAACCAGAAGTCAACGTTGACATATTTGTCACGCTATAGTTGCATACTTAAGTTACGCACTTCCGTATAGTTATTTTAACTCAAACCACAATTTTTTTCCTAAACCTAATCAGGTAATTTTGTTGCCTAAACTAAGTTGTTTCCTGTGAAGATGGAAGTTTATTTTGAAAAGACTGGGCGTTACACTTCCGCGACGACGCCATCAGTCGGGACGGCGTTATCAGTTATAACCGCTGTATGAGAGCAGTGCAGAGCGGCGGCCATGAGCTAACCAGTGGGGCACGCTCACATGCACTAACATAAACTAAAAGTACATGCGGCCGGCCAGGCTATGTCAACAAAGCACAGAGAAGCTCTGATTACAACACACACGGAGGGAGAGCGACTTCATTCTCTGCTCAGGTAGACATTACTCCTCTATATCTTTACATAGACAATAGTTGTTTGCTGCTATATTAACGCTCTGGATATCGTATAGAGAACCTTTAATCAATTGCCATATCTATTCTTCCGTTTTCCATTTACATGAATGATATTTTAGCCCTTCAGTTTATCACAAACATTTACAGTGCAAGCAACTAATGACACAATTGTGCAGGAGATGTCAGTCAAGGGCTGTAAATAACTGACCGTTATCAGGATGGAATAAGTTGAAAGTTAATATTATGCATGGGTTATTATTATTTGATTAATAAAAAGCTAGATAACAGAATACAGTGTCAGTCTAAATCTGTATATTGCACCACAATACAACAACATTCATCAATCTGACTGATCAAATTAAATTTTTCACTCTAACAATAATAATTCAAAAGAGCTGAGTCAACACTACACAACAGATATCAATGGATATATTTGCATGGCTGATATTATCGGCTAATTTTAGTTTATCACAGATACAGTACCAATATAGTGTGAGCTTTAGAGGAGCTGGTAGGAGGAGTTGTTTACCTTTAGACAGAATCAGACTAGCTGTTACCCTCTGATCCCGTCTTTATGATAAGCTAAGATAAGTAGCTGCTGACGACAGCTACATATTTACTGTACAGATGTATGAGTGGTATCGATCCTCTCTTCTAACTCTCAGCAAGAAAGCAATAAACTGTGATGTCAAACTTTTCCTTTAATGCTCAAATATAGGTGTTGCTATGGGGAATGGGAATGTGACGTCACCGACAGCAAGTCGGCCATGTTTGGAGGATAAAGGGTGAGAGCGCCATCCGCTGGCTGTTTACTGCAAGTGTCAAAAGACGACACAAACCACTGCACAGTGAATAAGATTCAAAAGCTGAATTGTAGTATATATAGTATAGAGTCAGACACACAGGTACGCTAACGTTATGGGTTTCATTTTGCAAGATAGCGGTAGATTAAATATGCAGTATTAGCCGACGTTTTCTTAATATTCCGTTAGCATAACATTAGCTAGCTTATCTTTGTCCGTATGATTGTGTAGTTGGTATTTGGCTTGTAGATCTTAATGTCATACACCTACACGTTTGTAAACTGGACATCGGCCTCCAAAGATTGACATATTTTGAACTGCTGATGTGTTCACTAACGTCAAAACACATCAGTGACCGTAATGGGTGGCGAACTGTCAAGATCCTTCTAATTCGTAAGGATCGATATCATTAACTAACTTCAATTTTGTAATATATCATCTCTTTGCCGCTGTCAGCTTCTCTTTATATGGGTATTTGTCTTTCACTTGTACTTTATATATTTCTGATGATGAACGATTGACAGATGCAAATGAATAGACCGCTGACAGATAATGATAATTTACCTTAGCTCCGTGCGATACCCTCTAAAAATGGCGGTGCGCCCCAGAATGTTCCGCGATTCCCATTCTCTATTGGCTACTATACAACACCATGTGATTGTATACTCAAACCTGTTACTCAATAAGACAAATAACAGGTATTTAGACACATAACATGGTAAAACAAAATAGTACAAAACATGCAAAAAAAAAAAAAAAGGAGTTTCAGACAGAACTTCACTGCTCATTTTCTCATAGATTTAAACTTTTTCCCTATATCTTTTGTGTTGAAACTTAGTAATTGCATGAAGACTTTCTTGGGTGAATTAGGAGGCGGATGTTTGTTTTCCACCTCTTTCACATTAACCCTTTCTGCCTGTGTTTTAGCGCGGGACTCAGACCGGCTTCTTCCCCTCAAAGATCTACCTAGACCAAAATAAGCAGCGACTCCCCGCTTGGGCTTGGCAGCTTCCTGTTCATCATCCTGGTACTTTGATGGAGAGTAACCTGCAGCTCCGTCAGGAGGCGGCTTAGCGGCGGCGGCGGCACCGCTATCTCTTCCTGTGTTCTTGCGACTGATTGGCGGCAGAGAGCTGCTCCTCCTCCTGGGGTTTCTGTCCGACGTCCTCCCTGTGCGTCCAGCCGGCCTCCCCAGCAGCCTCTGCTTCAACTCGTAGCTCTCGCCAGACGGTCCTATCAGGTGGAGTTTGTCATTCATCGGACATACGAGCACTGAATTGTAAATGTTTTTGTCTTTCTGAATTCTCTCTAAAAGAGCCTGGCCTTCGCGATCCATGTCCTTCAGATGAACTTCCTGTGTGCGCAGTGATTTGTTGAGATCATTCATGAGGCTCTGTAGTTTAAAAGCAGCTGTTCTCGCGCCCTTACCCTGTAAATTTATGTTGAAGCTGTCGCCAACTTCATGCGTTTCCATTCTAACATTATGGCTGTCCAGGATGCCTTCAATGTCTTTTTTCCTGAGCCGCTCTGCGTACCTAAACACATCTGCATCAACGACGAAGGACTCTCTTCCAGGCCTGAATGAGCCACGCTGGTCTGAGGTTGGAAGTCTGTTGGAATAGCCAGAAGCCCAAGATGAGGAGGAGGTGGTGGGTGGAGATGGGGAAGCATGCGGAGGCTCGTCTCGGCCGCCTCTGTTGCCATGTGACACCGAGCTGTTGCTGGTGTAGTATTTGGAAACGGCTCCAGAGTAAACCTTTGGGACCGCTGTGATGTCCGTCTTGGTCTGTGAGTTAAGAAGCTGCTCCAGAGAGGACTTCACAGCCTTGAGTTTCAAAAACGAACCCTTCACACGCACCCGATTGCTGCTCAGATCTGTCAACATAAAGCCATGTGACCTGAGGATCTCTCGCACCTCTGCCTCATCGGGGAAAATATCCAAATGTACTGTCGCCTCCACCGGCAGATCCATCTGAGAATAAGTACACCAACAGGACAGCACATAAAGAGTTTGCAGATTCTGAATAAGTAAAGGATTAATCTGACCGAACATAACGTGTTACCTCGATATGCTCAGCTGCTTTCACTGTTAAATGATAATGTTGGTGGTTCACCTTCAGCACATGGGGGCTTTGTCGCAAGACTCGAACGGCAACTGTGGAAAGAAAACCAGGATTGGACTTACTTACTTATAACAGAGACTCATTTTCTGTCCTTCATTTTTGTGTGCGCAAAGACAAAGTGATAAAACAGACAACTCTTTTTTTTTTCAGTTGAAGGTGACATGAACATGAAGAAGCCTTTACTCATCTGTACAGCGGAGATAGTTTATAATTATAGATCAGTGTGGTGAAAGTGAAATGAGCCGCCGGAAATAAACTTAGACGCACATAGGCTACACATTAGTACACATCATTTTTGTCACTTTACCTTTATATACTTTACATACTGTTTTACAAACTCTTACACCTCTGTGTATATACAGCATATACATATTTACTACTTCTCTATACATATATACTACATTCCTGTTTACACCTCTGTATATATATTTTTAGTAGGGCTGTCAAAAAAACCTACGGAATCCATAAGTACCAACCATGTCACACTACCTCGTCGGGAAGGAGGCTAAATAACGCTCCAAAGTTACGCTAAATTTTGGCGAGGAAAAACTGGCATGGCCATTTTCAAAGGGGTCCCTTGACCTCTGACCTCAAGATATGTGAATGAAAATGTGTTCTATGGGTACCCACAAGTCTCCCCTTTACAGACATGCCCACTTTATGATAATCACATGCAGTTTGGGGCAAGTCATAGTCAAGTCAGCACACTGACACACTGACAGCTGTTGTTGCCTGCTGGGTTTGAGTTTGCCATGTTATGATTTGAGCATATTTTTTATGCTAAATGCAGTACCTGTGAGGGTTTCTGGACAATATTTGTCATTGTTTTGTGTTGTTAATTGATTTCCAATAATAAATATATACCTACATTTGCATAAAGCAAGCATTATTTGCCCACTCCCATGTTGATAAGAGTATTAAATACTTGACAAATCTTCCTTTAAGGTACATTTTGAACGGATAAAAAATGTGCGATTAATTTGCGATTAATCGTAATTAACTATGGACAATCATGCAATTAGTCGCAATTAAATATTTCAATCAATTGACAGCCGTTATTTCTAGTACTTTTCATTATTACATAGTACATTCCTGTTTATACCTCTGTGTACGTATATTACTTCTCATCATGCATATACATATTCAGTTTTCCCATCTGAAATAGCCTTCAACAAACTTACATTTACATTACTTTTTTATATTTACTTATGTTTATATTTATTTTAACTGCACTATTTTATGCCTTAGATTATCATTTTGTTTTTACTTTTACTGTGTAATTTCCCCTTTTATATACATATTTTATGAGCATTGTTGAAGGAACCTGAGACCAAAGATTTTCATTGCTGATGACTGCTTTGCTGGAACTGACAAATAAAGAGCCTTGAACATACATACAGTATGTCATGTACCACTATTAACATTAATGCAACTCCTACTGATGGTCAGTGGAGGGCGATAAAGCCCACAGATTAGCTAGTAACCATTAAAAGAAGTATTAGATTGAAACTTTCAAGAAAACCTTTGTTATTTACAGATCTAGTGGAATTTCAGACAGCACAAATAATGTTTAAGGCTAAAAATAACCTGCTACCAGGAAATATTCAAAAATGGTTCAGTGATCGAGAGGGGGGGTTATAATTTTAGGGGAACATTTTATTTCAAAATTCATAGTATTCGTACGACCATGAGAAGTTTTTTTTTATCTCAATCTGTGGAGTGAATATATATAGATAGATATATAGATAGAAGGTAATAATTATAGTTAGACAAGTTAAGGAAAATCGATTAGAGTATATGTATGGCTTAATAAGGAAGCTGGTTAATTATTATATTAATGAATGATTTATGGAGAAGGGGTGGGATTAAATAAGTTTGTTCTTCTCACTCCTTTTCGAATATGTAAACCAAGGCATCAAGTGTTTGACAATTTGTTTTACTTGTGCTTTTCATTGTATGTAAATATAACTTTTTTCTGTCTGTCCACTTGTTTGTATGATCATTATCATCACAGCAAAGATAAACAACATTATATATATATATATATATATATATATATATATATATATATACTTAAATATTGTCCTGGTTGTGTAATGTCAGCTAAAGGCTGCATGAGAATATGAAACTTAAAGTCGTTTCATCGAAAGTGAAAGTTAAGTGAAAGGTAAATTGTGACTCTTTGGTAGCTTCTGTTAAACATCTGTATATTAAGATTATTGCAAAACAGAGACTGCGCGGATGTTAAGTAGAAGAGATGAGAAACAAACTCTTTGCAAACTATTTAGAGATACTACAGAGTCAACTTCACTTCCTTTACAGGACAGAACATCCTGCAAAGAGTACTAAATTACTCAAACATTACTAAGAACTTACCTTACAGTTCACTCCTGTTGACTTCATGACTTTACTTTGTTGTTTTTGTTCAGTGCGAACAGAGAAAGGTCGTTCAGGTGCGGAGGAAACCGAAAGTAATGTCGTCATTTCCGCTCCAGATGTGACGCATTTCACAATAAAATAAAATTCCTTCTTGACTTTTTTTTTTTTTTTCCAGAAAGGAAAAAGTACATAACCTTGTTGATCTGTGTTTTTTTTTTTTTTTTAAAGAATAACTGGGAAAGAAACCTTTGACTGTTTCCATGGAAACCCCTTAAACATTTCATACAAATATTATAAAATAACACACTAGGGGTAAAATTAAAAAAGTTAAAGGTCCCATATTGTAAAAGGTGAAATTTGTGTCTTATATTATAAAGAAGGTTTAAGTGCTATATTAATACTGTTAAACTATCAAAACGCTCAATATACGGAAAACACACAAAGCCCGTATTCAGAAATTGTGCATTTGAAACAAGCCGCCAGGATTTCTGTCCATTTGTGATGTCACAAATCTACAATATTTAGACAATTTCAGTTTTAAACGTAAACATTCTAAATGTGTCCCAGTTTGTTTTATTTATTCCTATTCTATCTTTAATCTTGTTGTGTGCTTGATCTATCTTTTGCTGCTGTAACTCAGAAATTTCCCCTCGGGATTAATAAAGTACCTACCTACCTACCAAAATAACATCAGCTGACAGGAAGTAAACATGGACCCAAGCTGTTGCCTAGCAACGCAATTCCGTTGAAATTAGGTAAAACGGAGCGTTTCAGACAGAAGGTGAATATAGCTATACTCAGGCAGACAGTACGAGGAAAACAAAGGTTTTTTTTTAACATTACAGCATGTAAACAAGTTCTAGTAGAAACACAAAATACAAGTATGAACCTGAAAATGAGCACGATATGGGACCTTTAAAAAAAGATCCATGGAAACCCCTTAAACATTTCATACAAATATTTATACAATAACACACTAGGGGTCAAATTAAAAAAGTTAAATACAAAGTGCTTTTATATTGTTAATATATTCATAATTAATGCATGAAAGCACCCTTGATTTACACTGTGTGCACCTGTAAAAATCAATGCAACAGTTCAGCCGTAAATTCTACTTTTATTTTTTTATTAGTTTATTTGACAGGGACAATACATTGGCATTGTTGCACTTAATTAAAGTGCAACCGATGCAATGTGTATAGGACTTCTAGCCATAGCTAATTTGCAGACCTTGTCCCTGGTTAGGCTTTTAAGAAAAAGAAAATAAATTTAAAAAATACAGAATAGCACATCTTACATAAAATCACATAATACAACATCGTATTACAATCAATTTACATATGTACTGTATATTCCCAATCAATAACCAGTGATCACAGGTTTGGTTTAGTTTCAGCCAGTGTTTCATATAAAATCTGATAATGAATTTGATTGACAGTCAGAGGCAATAATTTAAATTTGTTCATTATTGAGGTTGTAGTTATATTTAATATTTTTTCCCTCATGTTTGTTAGTTGGTTGGACAAAACATTAGAAACACCTCTTTCATTCAGTATTATACCTGTTGGAAATGGAAATCTCTCATGATCCATCAGTATCAGTAACTATCAATAAGTCCAAACCTCTTTAAGGCAGCAAACAATAAAAGGAAAGAAGTAAATCTGACTCAATTAAAGGTTTGTTGATGGATCGCTTGGTTGATTTTTGGATTAACTGCAAGCATTTTCCCCTTTAATCAGCAGAGATGTTTGTTGTTGGATCAGAGTAAAAACACCCCGAGGAAATCATGAAATCATATTTTAACTGAAATTAAACAGAAGGAAAACAAACTAAAATGTTTCTTCTCAGTTTACACCAAGATATCCTGGCTTACAGTTTACACATGGTGCTGTATCGCCCTCACATGGACGTTGCAGTGTTACAGATCGTGTTTCAGGATAAACTAGACACTATTTCAAACAGTGTGTCCTCAAATATTTCTTGTTTTAGGTAAGGTTCTTACAGGATCTGTAACTGCAGGCGGAAATTCATGATCAGATTTTATACGATTACGTTTGAGTTTCCACAAAGTTAAATATTAATGCAAACGCTCGTATGAGAAGTCTGTTGAAACCACTTTAGTCTTGTGAGTCATCAGGAACCTCATTACAAGTTTTACTGGAAAGCTGCATTAGTCATTTTTATCAGAATAATAAATTAAATGTATCATGTTTTGATTTTCCAAACTTTTTTTTCCACTTTCAGGACTGTAACTCAATCAGCCACAGTCCAGGCAAATCCTGTTCCACAAAAACACGATGATTACAATCTAAAGCGATAAATGTAAAACTGTTTTCTACTAAAAATACTCCTACTAAAAATAGTTTTCCTCCAACTGCCAATCAAGTTACAACCACAGCAAATGTGTTTAGAATGATTTTATTTCAACAGCGTTTCTCGTCAAACCCTCGTACAATTTAAAATGACTTTACCGTCAACATAAATCTTACTGCGATTATTACAAACTCTGGACATGATTATTCTTCCTCGACTGGATTTTACTGAAGATGTTTGCAAATTAGGTAAAACTGGGGATTATATGAAGGTTACACATCCAAATATGACCTTTATTTCTCTTCAACAGATGAACTGGTTCTCCAACGCTCAGATGACATCTGCAGATATAGATTTAATTCATTGTTTTCTTGTAAAAAACCACAAAGAGCCATCAGACTGATTCGGAGGAACACGTCATCTTCAACTGCATCAAAGTCTCGTCATGTTGGTGAAATCTGAAGTTTGCAGTCTCAATGAAGAGTCACAACATCCATCCACATGGTTACTGGTGAGGCTGTGAAGGAAAGAAGAAAAAACGTATTTCTCAAACAATTTTTGTATGTTTATTCAACTGATTCTTTGTCTGAACTATGGTGCTTCCGCATTGCGTAATATTGTGTTCTCTCTCAGGTCGATGTATAATTTACTGGTAAAAAACCCCCAGAAAGGTTCAGGTTAACGTACCACTTGACCAACTTCTGCACTCATCAGCAGGCCTCTTAAAGTAGTGCTGGATCTTCCACTCCTGTAAAGCAAGAAGAGATTTCAGTCAAGCTAATAGACGACACTGGAGCAGTACAACAAGCACGTCACATGGCTTTAAACCTAACTAATGACAATGTCGGAGGTTTACCTATAACCCCGCCGTGAAGAGTCACAGCAGGGCCTCAAACAAGCCTCACGTCTCTCTAGCAGACACTACAGGAAAGATCAGAGCCACAGCAGGCTGAGCCTCGCTGGAAAAGTTCTGCACACGGCTTCACAAGCAATGTTTAAAGATGGAGAGGATCGGTCCGAGGCAATGTGGCGGTATTGCAAGTACGCAAACACGACAATACAGCTATTTTCAGGCCACGTGTTGTCTTTACATTACAAAAACTAACCTTCATTTTCAGCTCATAGTCATACTTGAGCACCAGATGTCAGTCTGGAGGTCCAAGCAGGGCAGGGCCTGGCTTCATCTCTGCAGTCCTGTTAAAAAAAAAGAATAATATTTTACTCCGAGTACTGGGCATTTTTTAGAAAAATGTACCAAAAGGTCACATCACAGATTATGTGCCATGAAGGGATGAGACTTTAACGGCTTATGTAAGGTTATTTTGAGTGGAACTGAATTTGTAGTTTGTGTTGACAGTATGAAGTAGCCTGTTGGGTTTCTCCCAGAGAGATTTGTGTAAAATTGTTGAAATCTGCAGACTCATCCCTTCATGGCACATGGTCTCCTTATTGGTTCAAGGAATTTCCCTTCAAGGTTGTACATTATTTAGAAAACACTACACAGATTTAGGGCATACTCAAACTATTAGTAATAACAATTCACTTTAAACTATAAATTAATAGATGCTTTGCAGGTTTGTCGGAGGTTTACCTATAACCCTGCCGTGAAGAGTCACAGCAGGGCCTCAAACAAGCCTCACGTCTCTCTAGCAGACACTACAGGAAAGATCAGAGCCACAGCAGGCTGAGCCTCGCTGGAAAAGGTCTGCACACGGCTTCACAAGCAATGTTTAAAGATGGAGGATCGGTCCGAGGCAATGTGGCGGTATTACAAGTACGCAAACACGACAAAACAGCTATTTTCAAGCCACGTGTTGTCTTCACATTACAAAAACTTACCTTCATTTTCAGCTCATAGTCATACTTGAGCACCAGATGTCAGTCTGGAGGTCTAAGCACGGCCGGGCCTGACTTCATCTCTGCAGTCCTGTTAAAAAAAGAAGAAGAATATTTTAATCCAACTCAATTGGGCATTTTTTTTTACAAAATTTACCAAAAGGTCACATCATACATTATGTGCCATGAAGGGATGACAATTATATCAAATTAAATCAACTATCAAATTACAAACATTGGGAATGTCTTGCCACTCTGTTCAAATTCTGCATTTCACAAGTTATAAAATACTAGTGCAGTGCCAATTTTAGGCATGTTGCCTGTTCAGAACAGGCTGAATGGCTGAACAAACATCTTCACTCTACGCAGCGCTTCCTTGGATCCTGAGCAATACACCTGCCATCACATAGTTGCGTCACACACCCAAGTAGTGGTTACTCATGGTCAGAAACACTGGTGAAATACACTCTGGTTCATGGGAAAAAACACCAGGGGCAGACTTAACCGGCAAGGTAGGCAACTGTTCGACATAGGTATCAAACTAATATTAAAATTCTGATCTTGATTAATGTATTTAATACGTCAGTGCTGACCAGCTGAAGATGCCAGCTTTAGTGTGTCCTCTCCTTAACAGGAGATTGATTACATGCAAAAAACAGATGTACTTGTTAATATGTCTTCCAAATATTATATTTTTATTTTTGCCCGGCCAAAGTTTCAACACAGATGAAATCTGCAGACTCATCCCTTTATGGCACATGGTCTCCTTATTGGTTCAAGGAATTTACCTTCAAGGTGTACATCATTTAGAAAACACTACACAGATTTAGGGCAGACTAAAACTATTAGTAATAACAATTCACTTTAAACGATAAATGAATGGATGCATTGTGGTTTTGTCGGAGGTTTACCTATAACCCTGCCGCGAAGAGTCACAGCAGGGCCTCAAACAAGCCTCACGTCTCTCTAGCAGACACTACAGGAAAGATCAGAGCCACAGCAGGCTGAGCCTCGCTGGAAAAGGTCTGCACACGGCTTCACAAGCAATGTTTAAAGATGGAAGGGATCGGTCCGAGCAGTGTAGCGGTATTGCAAGTACGCAAACACGACAAAACAGCTATTTTCAGGCCACGTGTTGTCTTCACATTACAAAAACTAACCTTCATTTTCAGCTCATAGTCATACTTGAGCACCAGATGTCAGTCTGGAGGTCTAAGCACGGCAGGGCCTGGCTTCATCTCTGCAGTCCTGTTAAAAAAAAAAGAATATTTTAATCCAACTCAATTGGGCATTTTTTTTTACAAAATTTACCAAAAGGTCACATCATACATTATGTGCCATGAAGGGATGACAATTATATCAAATTAAATCAACTATCAAATTACAAACATTGGGAATGTCTTGCCACTCTGTTCAAATTCTGCATTTCACAAGTTATAAAATACTAGTGCAGTGCCAATTTTAGGCATGTTGCCTGTTCAGAATGGGCTATTAGTAATAATAATTCACTTTAAAAGATAAATTAATAGATGCTTTGCTGGTTTTGTTGGAGGTTTACCTATAACCCTGCCATGAGGAGTCACAGCAGGGCCTCAAACAGCCTCACGTCTCTCTAGCAGACACTACAGGAAAGATCAGAGCCACAGCAGGCTGAGCCTCGCTGGAAAAGGTCTGCACAAACTAACCAACATCCTACAGAAAAGTCTCTCTGAAGTTTATAACTAAAGTGTTTCATGTTTGGACAACATGCAGAGCTTTACCAAACCCATGGGTCTGCAACCTGCGGCTCCGGAGCCAAATGCGGCTCCTGTGGATTTTTAAAAATGGAAATGAATAGCTGTTTTTTGTTTACATTTTAATTGTTATTTATCATTGTTGTAGGTCTATGGTACGACGGAGTATTCGGGCCACATTGAGGGGAAAAAATACGAGAAAAAAGTCGTAATATTATAAAGTAGTAATTTTGCCCGTTATTTTCTTTTTTGTCGTAAAGCTATGACTTTATTCTCGTAATATTATGACTTTTTTTGGTAATATTATGACTTTATTCTGTAAATCTCAGATGTTTTTCCCGTCAATGTGGCCCTAATACTCCGTAGTACATTTGCACTTTGGCCCTCACTGCATTAGACTTATATACTATATACTTAGACTATAAACTGTGTTACCTTCATCACAATTCTCAAATGTTTTGCGGCTCCAGACAGATTTTTTATTTTGCCTAAAATGGCTCTTTTGGTAGTAAAAGTTGCTGACCCCTGGGCTAACCCAACCCAATGCATTCACATGAGCTGGGAGACACTTTACTGCTACAAAAGTTATCAATAAAATTAAATAAGACACCTTGACATGTTTTACCTTGACATGTTGATGCTGGATGTTACACTCAAGTCTTCAGTCTGCAAACAACAACACAGAAAGTAAATAAAGGCTGTTAGTAGCAGAAGTTCACATGCCTACATTTCACCAGTTTTAAACGTTTAAAAACAACATTTCCTCAACAAAAACAACATTTTATCACAAGCTTTTCGCTTCTAATAACGTTTCACGTGGTGAAAAACTTTAAATATGTTATAATTTAAGTCAGATGGAAGCGGATTACATTAGTTTACATTAGTTTACCTCTCTGCTGCTCAGCCGCTGAAGTTCAAATGGAACGTCTGCCCGGATGTGACGGAGTTTATTCATCTTCTTCTTCTTTGGTGTTTATTGGCGGTTGACAAACCAGCTTATAGGTGCATTACCGCCACCTATTGGACTGGAGTGTGGAGCAGGAGATTGGCAGGAAAAAAATAAAAAAAATATATAATAATAATAATAATTATTATTATTATTATTATTATTATTATTATTATTATTATTATTATTATTATTACCGCTTGGGTCCATGTTTACTTCCTGTCAGCTGATGTTATTTTGGTAGGTAGGTAGGAACTTTATTAATCCCTGAGGGGAAATTTCTGAGCTACAGCACCAAAAGATAGATCAAGCACACAACAAGATTAAAGATAGAATAGGAATAAACAAGATAAACAAGAAATAAACTGGGACACATTTAGAATGTTTACGTTTAAAACCGTGTAATGGTCTAAATATTGTATATTTGTGACATCACAAATGGACAGAAATCCTGACGGCTTGTTTCAAATGTACAATTTTTTAATACGGGCTGTGAGTATTTCTCCGTATATTGAGCGTTTGATAGTTTAACAATATTTATAAAGCACTTAAACCTGTGTTATAATATAAAAGACCTGAAAATCTCCATTTTTACCATATGGAACCTTTAAGACTGTTTCGAAAAATTAGAAAAACTGTAACATGGGAAACACATTCAAGCGCATTATTAGCTGTAAGAATGAGGCGAAGATGATCTGATAGGGTTCTATTTTTAGGTTTGAAGATCATACAAACACACTTTTTTAACATTAAAGGATAATTTATTGCATTTGAACCAGATATCCATCCTATCTAGAACATTGGGGCACATAGTTGGCGTCCAATCTTGCAAAAAAGAAATGAATAAAATGAATCAAGGCCTCCCAGCAGGGGGCAGTAAAATACCAAAGACGGTGGTAGGTTGTTTGAACTGAATTTAACATCTTCTCTATAAATAAATGTGATTTTAGGGTGGAATTCCATCTACAGTATAACTGAAATGAAAAAAAAAATAACAATAATTAAAGGTTAATAAACATGGTATAAAGCGAATAGCACTTTTCAAAACAGAAGTTAAACTTTGATTATAGTTAATTATTGATGCGAGAGAAGAAAAGGGAAATGAAGTGGTGGTGATTACGCAGCCTAAAGGAATGCATGACGATAAATAGATCAATTATTTAATTAAAAAGTTCTTAAAAAGTATGTACAGTAAACGCATCCAAAACAAACCACAATGTACTAAAAAAATAATTAAAAATGTAAATAATTCCCAAAACAGTCTGACTCACTTCCTTATACTGGAAATTTCACAATGATAGCAAATGGAAAAAAAGAATCTTCACCTTACATGTCGTCCAAAATAAGATAGAGAATGGAAATTCCTTTTATTATGATCACATGGTTTAGAAATGACTTCCCATGTCCCCATGTGGACTGATGCCATGAGAGATTGGCACATAATGGCTCATTTATAAGACAGTGTAGATTTCTTTTGGACACATTTATTGTGGTTTTTTTAATATTTTGGACAGGTTTTATTTATTTTCTAAATTTGTTATTCAAGATTTTAGTATGAAACCATCTACATAGTGTAGATAAAGTGATTTGTAAACAGCCCATCTCTATGTAGGAGGTCTTTTATAACCCAGTGGACAGCCGCTGCTGGTGGGTGTTGGCAGCTCGGGAGCGTCCACGAGAAGGACGAGGACTGGCGGTCGATGACTCAGACTGCATCGCCGTACAACAATACAATCCATAGAGGAGCAGACTTGCTGCACCATCAGCAGACGTCCGGCATGAATTTCAGCTTTGTTTAGCCCGCAGTGATGATGACCACTCGGCCAGCTGACACGGTTTTGCATACTGATGAAGAAAAACTTACAATCTGAATCTGTGTTTCAACACAAACATGAGCTGTTTTAGCCGCTCCCCTTTAGTCTCTGCATGACTGGGAGAGACTCAGTAACTCTTTAAAGAAAGTTTGTGTATTTTATACAAACAAAAGTGGTGCCATCAAAGATTTCAGCATCTCTGTTGCTGCATTATCTTTTAGGCACCGTCTCCAAAAGTCTCCACTTAACAACCCTTCATAATATGATCTCTATGAATAATCCTATATATCCACCATGTCCCCGGATTAATCCTGTACAATACCAACAGACCTGAACAATCAGATCAATCCCATTTCAGCCTCTGGGCAGAATCTTAAAACAGCTCAATGACCAAAATGCTTTTCCACAAATGAGTTTACTTCCATATCAGATGTTATGTCATAATAAGGCAGGGCTGTATAGTAGCTACTGCTGAGGACAGTGAGACCAACAAATTAAAGCTGCACTTATCAATGTGGTTATATTATGGCTGCCAATTGATTAAAATATTTAATCGCGATTAATCACAAATTAATCACATTTTTTATCTGTTCAAAATGTACCTTAAAGGGAGATTTGTCAAGTATTTAATATTCTTATCAACATGGGAGTGGACAAATATGCTGCTTTATGCAAATGTATGTATATATTTATTATTGGACATTAATTAACAACACAAAACAATGACAAATATTGTCCAGAAACCCTCACAGGTACTGCATTTAGCATAAAAAATATGCTCAAATCATAACATGGCAAACTACAGCCCAACAGGCAACAACAGCTGTCAGTGTGTCAGTGTGCTGACTTGAATATGACTTGCCCCCAAACTGCATGTGATTATCATAAAGTGGGCATGTCTGTAAAGGGGAGACTCGTGGGTACCCGTAGAACCCATTTTCATTCACATATCTTGAAGTCAGAGGTCAAGGGACCCCTTTGAAAATGGCCATGCCAGTTTTTCCTCGCAAAAATTTAGCGTAAGTTTGGAGCGTCATTTAACCTACTTCGCGACAAGCTAGTATGACATGGTTGGTACCGATGGATTCTTTAGGTTTTTCTAGTTTCATATGATGCCAGTATCTTCACTCTAGCTTTAAAACTGAGCCCGCTACAACCTAACAATTGCAATTTGCATTAATACGTTAAAGAATTTACTGCCTTTAAAACAAATTTGTGCTAACGCTTTATTATCGCGTTAACTTTGACAGCCCTAATTAAAATATAAACTATGGTTCTATTTTTCACTTTTAGATGGTTAAATTATGTTTTTAATAGACCTACCAGTAGGCTACAGTTTAATTTTTGGATTATTCAAACAAGACGATTGAATTTAAAAGATTTATAAGCTTACCATATTTTTTTCTCAAATGTTTCTGTGACTGGTGCATTCTGGTCAGATTTAATTCTTTTTTCGTCTCATAATCAAGGTCAATATGGTAGTTATATTATAAGCAGGTTATGTCAATCCTGTATGCACAAAAATAACCCTGTTTAAGAACCTCCTGGCACGGCGCGCTTTGCAAGTGCACAAAAAAATAAAAAAGAGGAGAGAGGAGAGCACCAGCTAAAATCTTGCGTAAGGCACCAAATTGGTCAGGGCCTGGTCTGACTAGAGGCACGGCTGAAGGGCAGCACAGAGGATACACCGCTGAATCAGACTTGTGTCAGACGTCAGAGGGATGGCCAGGTCGCAGACAACACTCCGAACCAGATCTGTAATCTACCTGAAGGCATTTTGGTCAGCTCAGTGAACGCTGCTCCAAATGTCGTCACTGCTCTGATTTGTATCCAGGTGACGCTCTGAGGATCACCACCAGCTGATTGAGTCACACGTAACAACTCCACCCTTGTAAGAGCCTTTTCTCTGAATCACCTTGAGGTCATGTAATACACCTTCATTCCAGCTGTGTTTATATCTTCCATTTGTTTACCTGCTGCGCAGTATACATGTAGTGTGGAACGAGAGGGTTGCACGGCTTGTTTTAAAACTGTAAGTGAGAGTTATGTAAGCGGCATCAGATTAGAGTCAGCATGTGAATAATGCCTTTGTGTGAATGTGTGAGTGTGTTGTAGGAGCTGACTAATCACCGAGCTCCAGGAGATGCCACCTTGTCTGAAAGACTGCTGTAGTTAAAGGTGCTAAGAGCATTAATATAGCAGCAAACAACTATTTGCTATGTAACGATATAGAGGAGTAAAGTCTACCTGAGCAGAGAATGAAGTCTCTCTCCCTCTGTGTGTGTTGTAATCAGAGCTTCGCCGTGCTTTGCTGACATTGCCGGGCCGTTCGCATGAGATTTTAGTGCATGTGAGCGTGCCCCACTGGCTAGCTTACGGCCGCCACTCTGCACTGCTCTCATACGGAGGTTACTGCTGATAATGCCGTCCCGACCGACGGCGTCGTCATGGAAGCGTAGCGCCCGAACTCCGGTTCCATCCCCAGGCAGTGTTAATTTCGTTTAAGAAAAACTATGACGAAATATGTTGGTCAACAACCTTTTTTTTCCATGACTAAGACGAGACGATGACGGGACGTTGATGAGACGGCAGCGACGTCATTAAACACTAACGGTGACGATGTCAAACTTGGGGCGGCGGCGCTCAGTCCGTCTCTGTCCTTCTTGTCTCACACCTCACTCCTGACAATTGTGCTACTATAATGCATAAAGTTGGCGGTTTGCGGGTCGGGTTGGGGTGGTTGAGTAACACATATTTTTACATGTTGGGCGGGGGGGCGGATTTGCTCTCATAACGGAACGGTGGGTGCGACTGAACCGCGGCGTATCATTAATGAGCTCAGTCAGGATGACTCGAATTAACTGCAAAGCTGCATTCTTAATCATTCAACCTGTGTTTTGCATCAGATAATGATAAGATAAAAATTGTATGTGAAATATGTTTGACTAAAATGACAGAAATGTTCAATATAATCTGATGATTTAACAGGACTAAGATTAAATACAAAAAAGTAGCTGACAAAATTAAGAGAGAAAACATTTTGACTAAAATCAAATGACTTTTCGGTGACTAAAACGTTTTGAGTTGTCGTCGACTAAAACTAGACTAAAACTATGAAGGATAAAAATGACTAAAATGTGACTAAAACTAATGAGCATCAATGTTTTAAGACTAAGACTAAATGTAAAATAGCTGCCAAACATAAAACAGCCCCTATGTTAACACACTGTTAGCCGTCAGAACTTTGGCCGTTGTTTGCACTGTTAGCACCGTTAGCTGCGAGTCGTTGAGAGGCCATAGAAATGCTCCCAATCCCGTATTTAGCACCTTTAATAGTTAATAAGACTGCAACTACAGTGACACTTTTTTTTCATTATCGATTAACCATTCAATCTATAAAATGTCAGAAAACAGTGAAAAAAATGCCAAACACAAGTCCCCAGAGCCCACGAAGAAGTCTTCAAGTAGGTTTTTTTGTCCAATTCACAGTCCAAAACACAAAAATATTGAATTTGCAATAAAGAAAACAGCAAGAAATTCTCACATTTGAGAGGTTGGAACTATTTTCGCTTGATAAATGACTCATATAATTAAACAATCATAAAATATGTGTTTATATTTCATTAAAATATGTATTTGCGTGGAGGCAGATTTGTTTCAGAGTCGGGTAAGAAAAGTTCTCTTAAACAATAAAAACAAAACAAACGGATGCCATGTCTACTAATCTAATAATGTGCAAACTCTGTCTCCATCTTGATTTTAATGTTAACTGGCAGGGCCCCTTCTGTTTAAGTCCGTGTGCCGGGGCTGATCTGACGTGGACCCACAGTTCAGTCGGATCTGGATGCAGCAGCAATGACAGAAACACAAGGAGAGCTGAGGTGCAGCTGAGGCTCCAGCTGGTTTCAGGAGCTCCCGGCCTCTCTTATGAAACCACGCAGCGACCCGAGAAGCTTTGGAAGGTTTGCAGTTTGAGGATAATTGAGGTTTGATTCAGACTTTAGGGGTTTAATGAGCACATAATCCTTTTCACCTGATCCCTGTTCAACGAAATGAGGTGAAACACTTCATTCACGTGGTCGAGGAAAAGGAGGAAAGGGCCTCCCTTCTCTTTTCATTATTTACTGTTTTATCAGTGGTGGAATGTAACTCAAGCACTGTACTTAAATGCAATGTTGACGTACTTGTACTTTATTTGAGTATTTCCATTTTCTTCTACTTTATACTTCTACTCCTCTATTTCAGAGGGATATATTGTACTCCACTACATTTATTTGACAATTTAGTTACTTTGCAGATTCAGATTACAAAACATAAATTGACTAATAAATGATGATGTACTATTATGGATTACCCAGCTACCCAGCTGTATATAAAGTACTTAAAATTAGCTCAACCTTTACCAGCCGCATCATGAAAGTGATGTATGGTGTATACGGTGAGTATTTCCACTTTTATTTTTAAGTAAAATATGAGTACTTCTTCCACCACTGTAGTAAATGCAGTATCAGTCAGAGTTTTAGTTATATCTTTAAATGTTGATGCATTAATAAAGAGCTTGTCAGTTTAACCACTTAAATGTCATCTTTACATTTTTTCATATATCAGAGATATTCGGGAAAAAAAGATTTTGGGTACCCCGTGTGAAACCAGAAGTCAACGTTGATTTATTTGTCACGTAACTTCCATACTTAAGTTACGCCACATCCGTAGTTATTTTAATCCAAATCACGATCTTTTCCTGAACCTAAGTAGATTTGTTACCTAAACCTAACCAAGTATATCAAGTGTAGTTATTTTAACCCAAACCGCGATCTTTTCCTAGACCTAACCAAGTTGTTTCCTGTGAAGACGGAAGTTTATTTTAAAAAGACTGTATGCATGTAACGAGCGGAGCTTGAATTATTGCTGGACATTCGTAGGATGCACGAAAAATGAGGAATAACTTTCCGTACTGCCTAAACCTAAAGAAGTTGTACTTTTGTTGCCTAAACCTAAATAAGTTGTAGTTTTGTTGCCTAAACCTAAAGAAGTTGTAGTTTTATTGCCTAAACCTAAAGAAGTTGTACTTTTGTTGCCTAAACCTAAATAAGTTGTAGTTTTATTGCCTAAACCTAAAGAAGTTGTAGTTTTATTGCCTAAACCTAAAGAAGTTGTACTTTTGTTGCCTAAACCTAAAGAAGTTGTAGTTTTGTTGCCTAAACCTAAAGAAGTTGTAGTTTTGTTGCCTAAACCTAAAGAAGTTGTAGAAGTATTTCAAGTGTAGTTATTTTAACCCAAACCGCGATCTTTTCCTAAATCTAACCAAGTTGTTTCCTGTTAAGACGGAAGTTTATTTTGAAAAGACTGTATGCATGTAACGAGCGGAACTTGAGTTGTTGCTGGACATTCGTAGGACGCACAAAAAATGAGGAATAACTTTCCGTATGATATCGTACGAGCCGTTGTATGAGAATACGTTGACACTTGAACAGAGTGCAGCGAGTTCATTGCGTGAACATCAGTTGTACTTCAGGAGATGGATGATACACTAAGAAGTTTTCCAGTACATGATTCTCCCACCGTGCAGACTGAGTCAGCCTCTTAACGCCGCACAGCACTTGACGCAGGCAGGATGTTCTTTCTCTGTGTCTCTGACTCAGCTTTCTTTGTTTCTGTCTCACACCTCCTCCTCCTCCTCCTCCTCCTCCTCCTCACATGTGCCACCACATCACCCCATACGCTTTCACGTCTCTTTTACACTCCATGGCGCCGGGATTAAATCCAGATTATTTAGGGAGGCCAGATCCTTCTCTAATAGCCTTATCACATGACACAGTGTCCCGGCTTCATGACTCTGCAAATACTCTCACTCAAGCGCTCACATCTCAGTGTCATGTCTGTGCGTTAGCTCTGGGAAATCCACATCACGATCGATAATAACATGCAACCAGTGTTCTTTTTTTAGGAGTCAGGATAAATAAATAAAAACTCTTATCTTAGAGTGTCCTGAGCAGCATTACTCAGCAGGAACGCCTCACGCTGTGTTTGGATTTCACAACCGACAGTGCTGGGAAAAGTGTTACTAATGAGTGTTTACAGTACAAGTGGATCAAAGTGTTTTGTTCTCGAGCTAACGAAGCAATAACACATTGCACACACACACAAGATATTTCACACGGTAAAGCATTAGCGATAAGAGCATTTTTACGATCAGCAACAGAAGTTATATTGTAGCCTACTCAAACATGTTTGGCAGCGGCTCAACAGATTCCTTCCCCTCTAAATGGGAGGTGATGATTGTTTTGTTGTCACATTTTTATTGCGATTCCGGTTTGCCCCGTGAAGTTCAAGCCCATAAAAATACCAGGGATCACGTTTGTTTTTTTCCATTTGTCTGTGACGAATAAGATTTTATGGATATTTGTTCTCTCACATGATGATACTGACTGATACGTCTGAGCATTTGGAAATATCAAGATATGGTGTCATTTCTGTTGATGGAAAAACACCAAAAGAGCTTTTCCTCCCCTTGTACCGGATCTATTTGACATAAAACGTTACTTATTCTAACATTATCATATAAAAACAATGCTGACTTTTCTTATTATTATTACTCTGTGATTGGAGAAAGCTCAATCAAACCTAATCCTTTATCTGCCATACCTACTCAGTGGTAGTTTTCATTCATTTTCTGCTACTTTATACTTCTACTCCGCTACATTTCAGATGCAAATATTGTACTTTGTAATCCACATTTATTTGATAGCTATAGATCCCCTTTACACCCATAGCATTCAAATTCGTCTCGTATTCAGATTATATCTAGATATGATTTAACCTGATTACATTTACACCTGGTATTAATATGTGTCTCTAGTGTCCACATTGAGATCCGATTGCTCTGTCTGAAACGGCTGATAGGAAGGCTGCATACGCACGGGCTCGCAGCCGAGCAATGCCGGAAAGGCGGTGTCTAATGGGTGGAAACATCAGCATCAAAACGCCACTGTTTAGGGGGAGAAGGCCCGCAAACGTGACTTTGAGGGACGACTACACTCACACAGAGCTGAGTGCAGACAGACAGCCGATTAGACTGTTGTCAGGCTATTAAATAGGCGTTATCAGTCCCTAGACGCGCCATAGATGTGGGTAAATAGGGGCCTACTACACCCACCAGTAGGTTTTATCATCTATTCACATGGTAGATCACCGAAAAAAAGGTATAAATGAACACGACTGCAACCTCTAGCGACTGTAGTAATTATGACAGGAGCAGAGGTGGAAGTCAGGTTGGGGACAATAGATGGGACACAAAACACAGGGTTTAAAACACAATGTTTTCCCCTAAACTTAACCAAACGTTTTTTGCCTAAACCTAAAGAAGTTGTAGTTGTATTGCCTACACCTAAAGAAGTTGTAGTTTTGTTGCCTACACCTAAAGAAGTTGTAGTTTTGTTGCCTAAACCTAAAGAAGCTGTAGTTGTATTGCCTACACCTAAAGAAGTTGTAGTTTTGTTGCCTAAACCTAAAGAAGTTGTAGTTTTATTGCCTAAACCTAAAGAAGTTGTAGTTTTGTTGCCTAAACTTAAAAAAGTTGTAGTTTTGTTGCCTAAACCTAAAGAAGCTGTAGTTTTATTGCCTAAACCTAAAGAAGTTGTAGTTTTGTTGGCTTAACCTAAAGAAGTTGTAGTTTTGTTGCCTAAACTTAAAGAAGTTGTAGTTTTGTTGCCTTCACTTAAAGAAGTTGTAGTTTTGTTGCCTTAACTTAAAGAAGTTGTCGTTTTGTTGCCTAAACTTAAAAAAGCCTTTTTGTTTGTGTTCAAAACATGACGTTTCCTTTAGTTTTACAACATGCTACGATGTGTTGCTTTTAAGTTTCACTGACCCACATCTATGGTGCTTTTAGCGACTGATAACTCCTATTTAGTGGCCTGATAGCAGTTGAATCGGATGCGACAAAAAAAAAGCTAGCTGTCAGTGCTACACTTTTGCTCCTTTAAGTGAAATTTTGAATGCAAGACTTTTACTTGTGAATATTTCTGTAGTGTGGTATCACTACTTTTACTTGAGTAAATTATTTTGTACTTCTTCCACCACTGGAAACAGACATGCAAAGGCTCTCCAAACTGCCTCCATGCAGTTGTTTGCATGGTAGCATGGAGAGGCCTTGAACCTTTCCAGAGGTGTTTATCCGTTGTATCCTGGGTGACGGTGCAGCAGAGGGAGGAAGAGATAGATGAGGCCCTTGAAACGCACTTTAACATCCCGTTCTGATCACCTCATCAGAGCAGAGCAGCAGCAGCAGCAGCCTGGCAGATACTGTAGCAGAAACACAGGAGCGGATCTGAAGCCTGATTTGATTGCTGCAGTGATTTGTACTCCATCAGACAGGCAGTAATTGTGAGGTAGATGTGAGGAGGCAGACGGAGGCGGGGGGCTGAGCACGAGCAGCTTGACAACAGGCCAGGTTAGAGGGAGGAGGTCCGGGACAGAACATGCTGATCTGCCGCTCATAATTGGTGGTTTGTTTCCCGGCCTATACCTGTGGGTGGTGGTGTTCAAACTGAAGCCACAGTGTCACTGCGTCTCCTGCCGGGAGTCAAGCTATTAATGGTGAACCGTGCAGGAACACTTTTCTGATCTATACAGGGGCTCCGCTCGGGAAAATCAATTAAATGAGGCTAATGGCAACAGAGATTTTTTTCCTCTGATGGATTTAATCCCTTTACACGTTTTTAGGGACTGTTGTGGGAAAGAGGGAGGGAGGGTGGATGTTTTCACCAGCTCTCCACAGTACTCCACATGTCTGAATGCATCAGTGACTTCATCAGATTATCTTACCTAGTTTCTCCCTCTCTGACAAAAAAATATGTCCTGAGTACTTCTTACTGTAAATGAGCTGCTGAAGATACTGCTGGCTTTGCATGGCAAGAAATAGCAACTGGAAGCGCCTGGTCACATCAGAAAGTGGCACGGCAAAAATCCTTCGCATGTCCTTCGGAAATAGTAGAGATGTTCCCATACCATTTTTTCCGTCCCGATACAGATTCCGATACCTGAATTTGCCGATACCTGGTACCAATTTCGAAACCAGCGTGATAAAAAAATATATATAGTTGTTATTGTTATTGTTTAAAGTGGCAGTAGGCAGTATATTTTTGGCATCATTGGGCAAAAATTCCATAATAACCTTTCAGTATACTGTACTTCAAGTGTTCTGAGAGAAAACTAGACTTCTGCTCCTCATGGCTCTGTTTTCAGGCTTTAAAAAATCTAGCCCATGACGGGAGACTTTGACCAATCACAGGTAATTTCAGAGAGAGAGAGCGTTCCTATTGGCTGTACTCCGGTCATGTGACCGGAACTTGGCGTTCCTTCAACAGCTTTCACAATGGCGGCGGCGTCACAAACTTTCTCATTTTACAGCTAAACCGTGCACTACAAGATGATTCTGAAAACATTTGAGTCGAGAAATAGGCATTAACGTAACAGAATATTGATTCATATTTGATCAGCGCTGCCTAGTTTGACCGTTTGGTCGGAGTTCAGAGTGATTGACAGCCGGCTCTCATAGACGGCAGCTGGACAGCAGACCTCAGATCAGCTTTGACTGCTTGTTTTCCTCCGGTCTGTGAAATCTTGCAGATGCCGTTAGGAGCACCGGAGGACACAGAGGAACATGATTTTTTTCAGGTTACCTGTTTCATGTACTACTGTCTCGATATAGCGACCGTTTTATAAAAATATTTGCTCCAATCTCGCCTACTTCAGCTTTAACAGCTGTTTACTACTGACTATGTATGGATGTGTTATGATTATTATCTTTGTTGTATGGCCTGTTTCAGGTTAAACCCTTTCTAAAATATGAACAGGTTTTCTACTATGAAATGTTGCCTGGTCAGATGGCTGACATTTTCCTCGCTCTGACTACACTCTCCTCTAGTACCGCACTGTTGTTGTTTGCTATCGTCACGTGACAAACTACCTGCAATCAGTTCTTCTTCGCTGCTCTAAAAAACAGTAGTTGCCAGTGGCAGCCATGATACATCCAGGGCGACAGCACAGTGAAGGCTGCTGTTTTGGAGCGGCGAAGAAGAAGAATTAATTTCTGGTTAAATACGTTTTTTCCGAGTCTCTTGTAAAATCAAACACCTCTGACTGGCTGCAAACTCGCCCTCCTCCCTCTCTTATCTTCAGTTAGGCCTATTCTTGACTTCTAACTGAAAGGGCAAAAGCAGTTTGAGACCAAGGCCAGGTGAACAGCGCGAGACCATGGTAACGTGTTGTCAGGAGCTAACATTTTGTGGCCTTATTATTATCATGTGATGTTGAGTATTTGACCCCATGCCACTGACTGTACAGGTTATATTTCAAACTGCTCTGCAGAAACTCGGGTGGAATTTTCCACCACGGACTAATCAGCTGACAGCAGTCAATCAATGAGACGCTCACAAACGCGGATCTTCAGGCAGGTTTCCACATCAGCGGGCTCAGTGATTACAGCTCTCATTGAGAAAAGAGGGGCAAGGCTGCAGGGATCTGTCTTTAAGTCGATTATCTGTTGCCCAAATCCAACAGGATCCTTCTGCTAGTGCGACCTGAACTGTATCCCCCTTCTTTAACCAACTCTACTAATGAAATACTTGACTATTTCAGCACTAAAACACAAAAGAGTCCTACAAATGTTGACGACTTAGAGATGTTTTCCATCTCACAGCAATAAACAGAGTAAGCTGCGTGACCTTTTGTCACACCACATTACAAAAAACAGCGAATCCCGTCAGAAACGGAGCAGTAACAAATGCACATAACACCAGATGTCTGGAGCCGTCCGGGGCGGCGAGCTGCTATAATTAGCCAGACACACTTGAGTCAGAGCCAAGGAAAGAGCATATCTGCAGGAGGCGAAGTCCAAATCCTCCACGGTGCTGCTGGGAACCACTCGGCTCACTTCTGATGTCTGCCGGAAACACTCGTGACATAAAAGTACTCGCTAGGCCCCGAGGGGCCGTCACCCGTTGTTAAAAACACACCAAGGCCCCGAAGTCTCTAACCCTAAGACAGCATCATTTTAAAAGACAACCTAGAGGGTGGCTCTTTTTATTTCCTGCATTAAGCCTTTCTGTGCTGCAAAGAGCTTAAATTCTGCACCATCAGTAGAGACTGCGTCATGTTCCCTCAGTACATTTAGTACAAATCAGCGTTTTAATCTCTTAAAGTTTGATATGTCTGGGTTTTATTTTCCCCGATTTCAGCTTGTTTGTGTCTCCGCTCCTCCAGCTGTCGTTGAGGTCTGGTGATGGTGCAGAGTTCACTCAGTCGTCCGTAGAGACAAGCTGGTTTCATTAGGCTTGTTGGAGATGAGCCAGGCCGGCGCGGAATCCAACGCCGACAATCGCTGCGCAATGCATGCCGGTTAGATTTGTTTCGGACTTGATCCCGACATGGGCAACCATAACCTCACGAGATCGAGGCGGCCGCAGTTTTTAGACCCAGGCGCCGCAGTTGCTCTCCACCGACTGCAAGACCCAGGGCATTATGGGAAACGCCTGGCTGTCGCCTGATCAAAGAGCTGATTGGCTGTTAGTTTTGACATCAAACACCACGTGTTGTAGAAAGTCCGAACTTTCTGTGATATTTAACGTTAGATTGTAGCTACAGTATTAGTCTCATGTTGTACAATGAAGGTTTCATCTGTTAACAAACACATCTTGTGTGGTTGATAATAATATTAATAATAACGAAGGTTATTAATAAACAAATGCTCATTAACAATGCAGACATAAAAATAATAAAGGATAGAATCCAATGCCCGATACACGCACATTTCCACATATATTTACAAACAAATATAAATAAATCTGAACGTGGTCTGCAAACTACAAGTAGCCTACAGATCGGATCTAACAGGATGTCACTTTTCCTGTGACTTCCTGTAAATTCTTTGAAGGCGGCAGGAAACGGCCGGAAATTGTCCGACTTGACCGCAGCTTTCTGTCTCCGCCCCCTGCTGCTGCTGCTGCCTGATCTCGTCTACTTTTGTTCATCTCCAACCAGCCTAACGTGTGGGAGTAAGTGTGTCCGTGTTATCTTTTTAAAGAAGGTGATACACTGATTTGTGTCGCCTTATAGGGCGTTGCATGTGGGTTCATTTTTATTTGTTTATTATTTGTTTTTGTGTGTTTGCTTGTCTCCTTTTTTGTCTTGTTTAGTTCCTAGTATTGTTTGTCTTTGTTGTTACATATCTGAAATGAGGAATGATATTCACTTCGCAGAAGTCTGTACTACTGATACGCACATGCTTCCTAATAAAAATATTTGAAAAGAAGAAGGTGATGCACAAGTTCTTTATATTACCACCATGCAGCCACTGCTACTGAGGGAGAAGCTGCAAGCGATGAGAGTAGACACGTCCACCATCTCCTGGATTACAGACTACCTGACAGTGCTGTCTCCCTGCCTTTTCACCTTGTACACAACAGATTTTCAGTACAACTCCAGCAAAAGTGTTGCATAAATACGCCTGGAGGTCATTTTCTGCTGTGAGAGAGAATAATAGTTGTATTTGTATGTATATCAATGATGCCCCTTAGTTTACTGAATAATGGCTCCTGTCATTCAAAGCGCGCGGGAGAAGTTGCTAACCTAATAAACTATTTTCCATTTTCCTGTATCTGTCAGGAACATTGGATATCATTATAATGAAACACACACACCCAGAGAGAATAAACCTGCTGGCTCCTCCTGTCCATCCCCCCTTCCTCATCCATTCAGCCGCTCATTCATTCACAAAGTCAGATTAAGTTAAATCCCTCCGTGCACTTTTTCTCACCAGTCCCCTTCACGTATTTGCTATGTAAGCCTCGCGGTCAGACGGCGCCGCAGCAGTTTTTTTTTCTTTCTGAATGATGGTTTTGTCTCAAGATTAGTGTGCAGAATTATGCACAGAGGTTCAGCTAATCCCAATTATGCACACAGAAGATGTATAATCCAACCAACACCCACTCCCAGCTGTTGAGAGAGAGGCATGTTGGATTTCCCTCCCTGACTGCAGCTACATAATGTGAAGCTAAATGGATTTGTCCATCTGATTTTACCTCTTTAATTATTTTTGGTAATTTTCACAGAGACGAGGACTGATATTATTTGGAAATACTGAAGATTTGTTATTTTTCAACATGCAAAAGGTAAAAAAACAAGATAAGACATAATATCGGCTACCAGTGACCTTGGTCTGAAAATATCAGCCTTAAAAAACAGACCTAATATGCCCACCTTCAACCAGTCAAATGCATTTCCTCCCTATATTCTGTAAATGTCCCGTCATCTCTGAATAAAGCCATAACAAACATTTATGTATCAGACACCTTCATTACTACAGCCAGCAATGTTACAGATTCCACGTCTGAAAAGGACTTTACAGATTAACGCCATACAGAGTTTGTTTTCACTCATTCATCCACGAATTTGCGTTTTGAAATTCTTACAAAAAAAGCTGATTGCACTCTAACGTGCTACCTCTGGTGTCCAAAGGTCACCTACCAAAGCTTTGAATAACATCATGTAAACATAAAGAGATGAACTTTTTTCTTATCCAACATTAATCTAAAGAAAACGGATTCTCCTGCTTGTTACACAGCGTGCATTTCCGTCCTCTTAATGTTCCCACGTGTCTGCATGAGAGTAAATAAATAAAGGTTACAGGCCGGGCGCCTTTAGAATAACATTATATAACTCTCTCGTCGGATATTACCCTAATTCCTCTCATGTGGCTCTGTGCAGGAATGCACTCGCTGAACAGTTCTCATGAGCTGAAATCAGTAGAAAAATGTGTGTGGATACACATTCTATATAGTATATATTGGGATAAAGCGAGGTCAGGAATGTTGTAGAAGTGTAAACCTCTCGTGTCTCTGCTTCTGTCATATGATTTTGTAACATAAGGAGACGGTTCACGAGTGATCAGCCTCTGGTTCCCATGATTCAGCTCAGCGACCCCCGCTCTCATGATCAGACTGTCGACGGGCCTCCTTAAGGGCACGTGGGCCTCTGTGATCGTTCACTCGTGTTTTACACTGAATGTTTCAGGAAAAACTTTGATCTTAAGACGTCACAGGGTTTTAATGTTTATCTTAGAATACACACGTCTCACTAAAACGATTCCCAAAGTGAGAGTTTATAGATTCACCCTTGTTTTTTTAGCACAGGAAAGACTGGTGTAATGCTGCGTTCATGTTCACACTATAAGGACCGTAAATACGAGCAGCCAAGTGGTAAAAAAGTATTCACGTCATCCTCCTAGTTTCAATTGTTGGAGAGATGGAGATAGGGGACATGTCTGACAGCTACAATGTCTCCTATTTGGCAATAAGAACTACAAACTGACACCATGATGACTCAAGAGAACCATCACTGCCAGTTCACACGAAAATGCGAGCAGACAGAGAACCGATTTTTTTTTATTATTATTATTATTTAACCTTTATTTAACCAGGAGTAAAAACTCACTGAGATTAAAAATCTCCTGGCCAAGATAGGCAGCAGCACAGTTACACGGTTGCAGACATAAAACAAACATAACAATTGAAAACACTGACAAAGAGCAAATTACAGGATTCAAAACATCTACAGCCAGATGTGCTTGTTTCCAAGTCTCCTTCAAACAACTGACTTTCACTTGGCAATATACTGTACGTTCTTTGGTACATTCTTGCACGGAGCTAACAGCTAATGTTAGCGGGATGTGCCATTGATTTATATTATGATGCGCTCTATTCAGTAAAATTATTATATTTTATTGGGTGAAGGGAAATTATAACGTTATCATGATGTGTTCAAATGTAATCCTGGCAAGTAACTTGAATAAATCCAGTCGTTTGAAGGAGATGTTTTCACAGCAAAATAGATAATAGAGAGAGAATTATGACCTGGTTAACTTCCTAATAAATATGCATGTTGAAGTACATGGGATTTATACTTTTACTTTTTTTTTTTGAGAAATGTGGAATTTCACTGGTATTGATATCCACTACTAAATTTCTGGTTTTGTGACATCCCTACTTTAAAATGCATTTGTTAAGCTTGTCTGGAAATAAAAGCTCTACCTCAGACTTAAATATTCATGACTGTGTGATTCACAGCAGACATGAATCTGCTCTAATGATTCCAGCTTTTACAGTGTCCCAGTAAATATTTCACACGTACTCAGAGACTCAGCAATGATGTTTACACTTTGAAGTTGGGTGTGTGGCACAGGCGTGCCTGCAGCGCACTCTGCCCAGACTGTGGTATTTCACACTGTTCACATCGCTGGATAATTTGTTGCCTGTAGAAGTTGAGCTATGTTTGGAGTCTCCTTGGATATAGGACAGTTACATGAGCCTCTCATCTCCCTCTGCCAGTTGATACCAGGACATGCAGCAGTGATTTTCAAAGTACCTGTAAAAAGATGCAAGACGCTCTTTTTATCCCAAAGCGAGGATGCTGCACATAGCCGACTTCAAAGGCTGTGGAGCATCAGGCGGTGGAAGCAGAGGACCGCGCCGCTTCCTTTGATCTCTGATCTGGTTAAATGAACCAGCTGCTTTCTGCGGAGCTACAAGAAGAAGCCACTCGCATCTCCTCTTCCTTCCCCTGGTTGAACTAGAAAAGCTGCTATTATCAGGGTCAGGGAGGCAGGGAGGGAAGACGCTCACTTTGAAAAGTCTATCAAAGTCACAAAAAGAGGAGCGAGTGCGTTAATCAGTTGAGTTTATTTCGTTTGGAGGTTTTGTCACCGCGCAGTGTGATTTTAATGAGCCATTAGCTTAGAACTTGTATACACTCCTTTATATACTTTTACTCCTAATTGCAAACTTAAAAGTAGGGCTGTCAAAGTTAACGTGTTCATGCAAATTTGTGTTAACAACACTAATTTCTTTAAAGCATTAACGCAACATGTGATTTTTAGGTTGTAGGGGGCTCAATCTTAGAGAAGGAGGCTAAATAACGCTCCAAACTTATGCTAAATTTTGGTGGGAAAAAGCTGGCATGGCCATTTTCAAAGGGGTCCCTTGACCTTTGACCTCAAGATATGTGAATGTAAATGGGTTCTATGGGTACCCACGAGTCTCCCCTTTACAGACATGCCCACTTTATGATAATCACATGCAGTTTGGGGCAAGTCATAGTCAAGTCAGCACACTGACACACTGACAGCTGTTGTTGCCTGTTGGGCTGCAGTTTGCCATGTTGTGATTTGAGCATATTTTTTATGCTAAATGCAGTACCTGTGAGGGTTTCTGGACAATATTTGTCATTGTTTTGTGTTGTTAATTGATTTCCAATAATAAATATATACATATATTTGCATAAAGCAGCATATTTGTCCACTACCATGTTGATAAGAGTATTAAATACTTGACAAATCTCCCTTTAAGGTACATTTTGAACGGATGCAATCATGCGATTAATATTTTAATCGATTGACAGCCCTAGATTAAAGAGTAATTCTTAGACAGAGATGCAAACAGGCCTGTTGAGGTGTCATGTTCAGAGGAACATGTTCTGCTTGTGTACGTACACTTTGTTCTACATGTCTACAAACACGACATTCGATATTACCACTATGGTCTTTGTCTGTGTGCATGGCGTGCCAACGTGGGCCGAGTTCCAGCTGGAGAAAGATTATCGTTGGTTCATACAGCTCAGGTCAGGCCTCAAGATGAACTTGGATTGGCCGAGCGTATTAAGGCCCGTGCTGTGATTCTGGGGTGATTTGGTTTCACTTAAAAACAGTGCAGCATGTGATCAGTTTGTTTTTAATTTATGCATAAAGAGTGGAGTTTTACAGCTGTGACAACATGCTCACTACTTTGTCGCACAGCTCAGCTGGGCGAGGCGTGATGATCGACTTGTGGTTGTCCCCTCCTGCGTCAAACTGATGACACAGTGCTATTTTTAAATGGCATTGACAGGCCATGATCACCGTGAACGAGAGGGCGGAGGAGGAATACACAGTTAAATTAAGCACGACTATTGTCAAGCCCAGCATGGCATCGGCATACAATGTTTTGACGTCAAAGAAAAAAAAAAGTTTACTTTGGGACTCCTGACAGCAGCATTGTCTCTGTGTTTATGCAAAACTCCGCTTTCATGTCAGAACCGGGAGGCAGTGACACAAATTAGATGCACGCAGCTAAATCAGAGCGCCGTGTTGGCCTAAATAAAACCACTCGCACTTCTACTGCAGTCATTCTGCAGTCAAAGAGAAAACAAACCCACCGAGGGCAGATTAACATCCTCCCACAGATGCATCAATATTTTCGCGACAAAAACACTGTCACACGCACTGCAGCGACCCACTTCCACCTGTGTCTATAAAACAAGACGAGAGGAAAGCTGCTCTCTCCGGGGAAGGCACGGAGTGGAAAATTCCTCCTTCGGTGGCCAAGGGAACAGCGTGAGGCCCAGAAGACGCCCGGACAAACTTGGCATTGTTCAGAAAGAATAACGGTCTTATCTGAGGAATCCCTGGGCTTTGGGGAAGCAGAGGGAGTTGCAAAAGCACTTCTCGGCCATAAAAACAAGGGCATTCCTCTGAGAGGAAGAATGAGAAAAGAGATGATTTGTTGGGTCATGCAGAAAGGTGTCTGAATAATCGATAAAAAGACGTCTTTAAACTTTCCCCCACTTGTCTTTCCTGCAGGCTCATATGACCCAGTGCCCTCTGTAAATGTTTAATTTAATCAAGGAAGGACAGTACTGACGGCGCTATGATTAACCTCTTGTCTTCACACAAAGCCGCTTTTTATTCCCCTTCATCCTTGACCTTGTGAGTGAATCTCCAAATGATCCACTGGAAATATTTCACGCTATTTTGTAAACAATCTGAAGGTCAATCCCAAAGCTTGTAACCTGCTTATGTCAGGCCTCAGTGTGCTGTGTTTATGGCGGCTATAACTGCTTCGCAAACATTATAAACCATAAGCCTGGACATTCCCGTCAGTGTTTGATGTGCGAGAAGAAGCACCGGCTTGTTTTGTTCACTGCAAAAATATATCCAGCTTATCGTTTATATTAAGTAAAACAATAATCTCCAAATAAATGTTGAAAGAGGACAGAAGGAGGCATTTCACTGCACTACAAAAATTACACTTTAATTTTGAAAATCCATGAAACAAGCTAATTTGTATTGAAAACAGGTTAACCCCCTGAGGCCCACAATAGACCACAATTTTTGTGTTTTTTAGGGGGTTGCAGGGGGTCTTTAGGGGGAGATAGCAGGTCAACAGTAGATGTCACACAGAAGTGGTGTACATCATCTGAAAGCTGGGAACCTGAAGATTAATTTGAGCTAATTTGCAGCTCAGCACTGTGTGTCAAGTTATTCTAGTCATAAATCAGAAATAAACATGAATGGATGATCAATAATCCCTCCAAAATACCACATTAAGACACCAAGACCTTGAGGAAAGCCATAGAAAAAGCCATGCTGTGATTTGGTATCAAAACATTTTGACATTTGGAGATTTCTGCAAGAATTGCATTTTTTCGGCGATTGGATGGCGAGCACTTCTGTTTTGTAAACTGCTCAGAAACCCCCTTATAGTCAATCTACCTAGGAAAGCCATCGATCCTCTGAATGCTCTAGGTCTGTAGTTTGTGGCTGTAAAGTTTCATGAGGCTGTGATTATCCTAGAGGTCACCACAGGTCATTTTATACAGTGAGGTCAAGTTTTGAAATATGGTCTCACTACAATGAAATGGCTACTATGGGGACTAACATCATCACACATGAATACAGTTGGATCCACAAGAGTCTCAGCTTTCCAGTGATACCCAATTTATGTAATTCCAAGACTGTTTATGGACCCCAGTATGCAGAAATATTCAAATACACTATTTTAGAATAGGCGACTTATGACAGATGGAGTTTTTTGACTCCAGCATCTTCTTCTGGCTTTAACCAATCACAGCCTTTGAACTCACTGTCCACTGTGACCTTGTAAGGGAATATCCACGACTCACTGGTAACGATTCGACACATATTGTAAACTAATTGTACCGTTTGTTCAAGCACCAACACATAGAATAATCAGTCGTACGTCAATGAGTCACAGTGGTTACGGAAAGACGACCCGACACTTAGCGAGCCACTTAGCACTGGAAGTCATGTCAGAGCTTTTTGGCCCGTGATATCGTACAGCACACGGATGATTCAATTACTCCGTTGGGACGGTTACATAAGAAGGAACATGAGTAGCTGAGAGGACATGGGGGGGTGAGATGCACAGCGGTCCCTCTCCAGAGTGGCTCTCTCTCTCTCTCTCTGCAGCGTTCACTCCGGACGAATTAAACCCAAATTGGGCAAAGAAGATTTAATCAAGTAATTCTGCAACACGTGCGATCTTTGGAGTCTGTGCATCTGGAGTGTGTCAAAGTGGCACCAGCTGGGCCCCGGACAGCAGAGACCAGAGAGGAAGCGTGGCATCGATGTATAAATATATTAAGCTTGTGCTGTTTTTTGATGTGGTTACACAATCTACATGAATAATGAAAACGGCATCTTGAAATTTCTGCAACTGAGCGCCCAACAGAGGATACTTTTATCTGGCTTCATTTCTCTTCAACATAAGTCGTGCATTATACGCATATACTGTATATGCTCTGCAGTGGTGGAAAGTAACTAAGTAGATTTACACGAGTAAAACTTTGAGGTACTTGTACTTTCCTTCAGGATCTTCATTTCCCCCACTACAAATCGGAGTCAAATATTTTACTTTTTACTCCACCACATTTATTTGATAAATCTAATTACTTTATAGATTGAAATTACGAATACGAAATGAAGCCAACAAATTAATTATGATGTGTTATTATAGGTTAACATAAAACTTAATTAATCCCTGGGGGAAATTCACAAGCTACTCAGCAGTATATAAAATAATCAAAATGAGCTCCACCTTTACCAGCTGCAACATTAAAGTGATGAACAC
This sequence comes from Adelosebastes latens, assembly GCA_916700685.1. Taxonomy (NCBI): domain Eukaryota; kingdom Metazoa; phylum Chordata; class Actinopteri; order Perciformes; family Sebastidae; genus Adelosebastes; species Adelosebastes latens. Next base: position 20,436 of record CAKAKR010066436.1, on the reverse strand, counting down.
ATAAATGCATCAATAATTATAATCCAATTACATAATAGGGGTGGGAAAAAAAATTCACCTATGTATCGTGATTTTTTTTTTTTTTACGATTAAAATAGATTATTATTTTTTTATGCCAGAATCGATATATTTGCTTAATTTTAGTCTATGCGGAGGTAGAAGGAAGTTACCGCTTTTATTGTGATGGTGAAAGTGATCTATTGACAGTATATTGTCATCATATCAGCAACATTACTACAGTTTCGATGTCTATATGTGTAAAAAATGTTACGGAGATGAAAAAAAGTAAAGACTTATTTTTAAATCAACACCTCCTGCTTTCATTTCAAAATAAAAGCCCTCAAGCGTTTTTCTGTGGACAGAATTCCTTAATTTGTTAACACGAGGCTTTTATTCTGAAATATGTGCTGGACAGTGTTGTAGAACATGCAGTGACTTGGAGAGCTCCATGGATGAATATAGTACCGTGTTTTTAATTGTGGATTATTCCTATTATTTACAAATTACTACACGTTTCTTAACCTTTCTCTGTCTAAAATAAATATAAATGATATTCATAATGAAATGAAATGGCGTCGCTACTTAGAGCGTTGTAGTTTGTAGCGTAGGGCCACTGACCAAACGTTGGTATTTGACGAGTTGGCAGTGAGAATGTGTTGGCTGACAACATGTCAAATATCAGAAAACTTCTGTTTAAGGGTAAAAAAGTTAGGTCTCGTAATTTCATCAGTAATCTAACACCTGCCTCATGGTTTTGTTTTCAGCTCACCGACACTAAACCTGTCAGCTGACCTGACCACTCACATATCAATACGATCATATCCTAATTCATAATGAATAATAATTTATAAGAAACGTCTGTCATAAATATGTATAATACAAACTAATGGTTGGTGTACAGCAGAACGTTCTGCTTTCATTCCTGATTAAGATTTTATAGATTTCATAGTTTGGTTTGTTACCATAACAACTGCTACAGATTTAGTTCAGTGTTTAGATGATAAGATATCTAAATAGTTACATAAAACCCGTCATCAATGAGAGACAGCAGGGTAAGGATTTTAGAGATACTGAGGTCATGACACAATAAAAGACCCAGTACTCTGAACACAGCTCTTATGTTTGAGGGATGTTTTGGATAACCTTCAATAAACTATAAATCTAAACCACAACATGCTACGAATTAGTGTCAGAGTTTTATGATGGGTTCAAAAGCTGAATAAAAATGATTTTAGGCGAGTTTATCTTCCACTTCATGCTTAAACTGGGCCTTCACCCCACACTGACTGGTCACGTCTGTCTTGGCGCATCACCGTCACGCCTCGCTAACAGAGAATATTTGAAAATGTTAAGCTCTTAGCTGTCCGGAGGAAGTGAATCACTTCTCTCAGATCTCACAGCGTTCAGTCAGACCGACGCTGACAGGCGCCGCGACACCTCCTACAAGTGACCGACTGTGGCCGGATCAATCATCTCGTCATCGCAAACACTTTGCTGCTCATTTCCACGGCTGATGCAGCCTGGCTGGAAAAGATCAACGCGGGACTCCGTCTGACTGGAGTTTTGTTTCAGCACAAACATTAAAGTTTGTGATTCACTTACAATAATACACAATGCTGTGAAAGGTTACCGCCCTAAAATCCGCCACTACGCACGAGTCACAGGTCGATGTTTTTCCATTTGGCCTTTGCCTGCCACGCTGCACACCTGTCCCATTGGGGAAATGCTTCTTGGGCTCAGCATCACAGAGCATTCATCTCCAGACGCACCATTACAAGACCAATAAAAGTGAAACGACAGACACAACCACTTGAATATTGCACATGACTATTATATAACTATGAAATCTCTTGAATAACTGAAAGACATCACTCACAGTCAGGAATTATAAGATAAACTTGCACAGTTTGGGATACCCGCCAGATCACAGATTACGCAATCTAAATAACAACAATGCCATCTTAACTTCCTGCAACTGATCCGCGGCGGATCGTCCAATCAGAGCAGCGCAACTGATACTCAGATACTTTGTGACGCATGCTTTCGTAAAATCAGCGTGAAGATTCTTTTATCTGTTCTAATCTTTGCCGCTACCTGCATGAGATGAAGTCTGCAGGTGGAGAGTCTGAGAGAAACATAATCTGTACCTGACCTTGTTGGCTTTGGGATTCTTTCAGTTTTCCATCTGGCGTTTCGTAACGTCTGTGGAAAAAAAAAGAAAAAGAAAAAAGAGTTCAGAAAAATGAAATAAATCACCTCAAAATCCAGCATCATGCAGCAGCAGAGAGTCTGTAATCTGCTGTGAAAAACCTCCATTAAAAGTCCCCCTGTGGGATTAAGGATATTATATATAAAAAGCAAATCACAGTATTTAAGATGTCATCCATATTAAGACATTATCACACTTTAAACAGATCATTCTGTGTATTCTCTGTATGCTGTTTTCAATTGAGTTTATTTCTCTTTTATTTTCCATTTTCTGACTGAACTTCATATCACACTGAGAAAGAAACACATATTTTCCAGCCTTGCAGCGGGCTAAACGATACGCTGCCATTATGTGCATCAGCCCACATCGGTGCTTTGAGCTAACGTCCAATTAGAGCAGCAGCAGGAACTCAGGCCTTCCTGAGTACCGTGAGCATTATCAAATTATTAGTGCATGATAAAAGATAATAGTTTAAAATTAATAATTAAATTGTTTAGGGGCTGCAAATAAATCTTATTTTCATTACTGATATATCTGCCGTTTTTTTATTATCAATACATTTTTTGTTATGAATAAATCTTTCTGTAAAATGTTGGAAAACAGTGAAAAATGGCCACGACAAATGCAACACAAAGATATTCAATTATATAAAACAAGGCCGAGGGCTGTCAGAGTCAACGTGATAATAACGCGTTGACGCAAATTCATTTTAACACTGCTAATTTCTTTAACGCATTAACGCAACTTGAGATTCTTAGTTGTAGCGGGGTCAGTTTTAAAGCTAGAGAGGAGATACTGGCATCATATGAAACTAGAAAACCTAAAGAATCCATTGGTACCAATCATGTCATACTAGCTAGTCAAGAAAGAGGCTAAATAACGCTCCAAACACTAAATTTTGGCGAGGAAAAACTGGCATGACCATTTTCAAAGGGGTCCCTTGACCTCTGACCTCAAGATATGTGAATGAAAATAGGTTCTATGGGTACCCACGAGTCTCCCCTTTACAGACATGCCCACTTTATGATAATCACATGCAGAAGAGAATGCAGCAAATCCTTACATTTGAGCAGCTGGAATTGGAAAATGAAAATTTGATAAATATATTAAAGAAATAATAAACGATTAATTATCAATGTTGTCGTCAGTTAATTGTCGTTCAACTAATCGATTCATCGACTGCTCTCAGACAAACTGTGGGTTCCAAGGTCACGTCAGAGCTGTTGAGGGCAACTTGCTGTTCTGAGATCAGATCTTATCCGCTGCATGACTTTGTACTGTTCCTTCAGTCACGCTGCAGCAGCATTAACCCAGTTTACAGACCGGCGGAGTTTGGTTTAGAGGAAAAAAAACTTGCTTCTTATGCAACCCCATCATCTGAGCGGGGCATTATGATCCTTCCTCTGCATGCACAGTCGGAAAGGAATGAAAGGAATGAAGAGACACAGAGAAGTAAAGAAAACACTGGAGGTTATGAGATGTTAGGTAAAAGCCATCGCACTCATTGTCTGTGACTCCTCGGGGCCAACTGACGGCAGCGACTGAGGTCGAGTGTTCAGGCAGCCATGCATCAACCGAAGTGAAAGGAGCTAAAGAGCTTTCGTCTTTCACAAGGATTTGTGTTTCTCTGCTGCTGCTGCTGCTGCTGCTGCTGCTGGCCTTGTGGTTTATGTAAGAGAAAGACTGGCAATCAAGCCGGGTGACGTCAGTGATCTTTGGCGGATCAAGGGTGACTTAAACAGAAGACAGAGGAGCAAATTAAATTAAAGAACAAAAAGTAATCAGGTGACTCAGACAAAGTCCGGATTAATGGGTTAAGATGATTGAGCTGCATCATCAACCTGTTTCGTCATATAACTACTTCAATTTTTAGTACTTTTTTATCATTTCCAACTTGGATTGTTGCATTATTATTAGGGCTGTTAATCGAATAATATATATTAATAAATATATAAATGCATGATTGTCTATAGCTAATCGGTATTAATCACAAATTAATCACACAATTTTTTTTTTTGTCAAGTATTTAATGACTCATCAATCATCACAGTTTTTCCTCATCAAAATTTAGCGCAAGTTTGGAGCGTTATTTAACCTCCTTCACGACAAGCTAGTATGACATGTTGGTACCAATGGATTCCTTAGGTCTTCACTCTAGCTTTAAAACTGAGCCCACTACAACCTAAAAATCACAAGTTGCGTTAATGCGTTAAAGAAATTAGTGGCGTTAAAACAAATTTGCGTTAACTCGTTAACTTTGAAATCTTGCAGATGGCATTAGGAGCACCGGAGGACACAGAGGCACATGATTTTTTTCAGATTTCCTGTCTCATGCACTACTGTCAGGATATAGTGACCGTTTTATAAAAATAACTTTTGTTTAATCATATTTGCTCCAATCTTCCTACTGCAGCTTTAAGTTCCATTTTAACACAATTCAATGAGTTAAATCTCCTTTTTCACAACAACCAGCTGTTCATAGCATCAGTAAATTAAAAAGCCTGTTTTTAGTTTTTTTTTTGCACATATAGTAAATTCTTGAACAAAACAGTTTCTCAGGGTTATGTAAGCTCCTCCATGACTGTAGCTGGAACTTTACTGAGCTCAGCAGCAGCACCATTACTTCCACTGAGACAGCGGGTTCTCGTTTCCGACTCCGATCAGCAGAGTTAATCGTAAACGCAGAGCGTGAGTGTGCAGGAGGCATTAAACTAAACTTGCGACATGCAGAGAGGAAATAGTGTTAATGCAGATTTTCCAGCTAAATCACACGACCTCACAGCCCCTCATGACCGGCCCATGAACTTAAAAAAGTAATCAGCCTTGCTCCTTTAACCCGCCACAGCTGTTTTTTTAATAGATACTCCACATTACAGCATTATTAATCTCTGGTTTACATATCTGTGGGTTATATATCCACCATAGCTGGCTGCGTCCATTTTATGTTACTTTATTACACGGCTGTGTTGAATACTCGATTTTGATTGGTCAATCACGGCGTTCTGCGGTCTGTAATTTCTGTATAGCAGACTGTTGCTATGTATAACAGACCGTTGCTATGGGCGCAGCTCTGATGTCGGACTCTGGCGGACCGTTTTTGTGTCAAAATATAGATTTCTTCAGTAAGTAGCCGTGTAATAAGCGAGATAATGTACAGCTAGCGGGTCATTGTTGTGAAAGAATCCCCTTCAGGGCGATGAGAGACCCCTCCGCACATCGCCCTGTCTGGGATTCTTTCACAGCAATGACCAACTCGCTGTACATTATCCCTTACTTATACTTCTGCTCCACTACATTTCTGAGGGAGACATTGTACTTGTACTACTCCACTACATTCATTTGGCAGCTATAGGTACTTTTCAGATTAAGATTTTACAAAACACTAGGGCTGACAATCTATTAAAATGTCTGATCGCAATTAATCGCATGATTGTTCATAGTTAATCGCAAATTAATCGCACATTTTGTATCTGTTCAAAATGTACCTTAAAGGGAGATTTGTCAAGTATTTAATACTCTTATCATCATGGTAGTGGACAAATATGTTGCTTTATGCAAATGTATGTATATATTTATTATTAGAAATCAATTAACAACACAAAACAATGACATATTGTCCAGAAACCCTCACAGGTACTGCATTTAGTGTAAAAAATATGCTCAAATCATAACATGGCAAACTGCAGCCCAACAGGCAACAACAGCTGTCAGTGTGTCAGTGTGCTGACTTGACTATGACTTGCCTCAAACTGCATGTGATTATCATAAAGTGGGCATGTCTGTAAAGGGGAGACTCGTGGGTACCCACAGAACCCATTTACATTCACATATCTGGAGGTCAGAGGTCAAGGGACCCCTTTGAAAATGGCCATGACAGTTTGACTAAAAATTGATAAATAAGATTAGAGAAAAGTCCAAAACATACTTGTGTAACAGAACTTTGTTTTTTCTTCTTTCCTCTCCCATTAATACTCTAACGACCCTTCAGATTTATCTGGTGACCCTTTTGAGGGGCCCGACCCCTAGGTTGGGAACCACTGAACTAAAACACCCAATAAAGTAGTTTAAACACACCTCGACCTTGAACGCTCCTTACACATTGATACATCAGTATTGACAATCTAATGATGTCATAATAATATACTATCAGTCACAAGTGCTTTTAATTTTGAATGCAGTACTTTTAGTTGTATTAAAGTTTTTTTACATTGTTGCAGTGGTTCTTTTACTTAAGTAAAGGATCTGAATACTTCTCTCCCACCACTGGTTAGATTCTTCTAGTGATTCTGATCCCAGGTCTGTCCTCATTTCCTCACAAAGCTTCTTTGTTCTGGCTTAACAATCAGTTTTGTTAACATACACTGAATGTCAGATTAACTCCTAAATATTAATATAAAAAGTAAAACAGTAGAGCTACACGATGTAATGTGAATACACGGTGTAATAGGATTTAAAACCTCTGGTACACATGTGGGTCACACCAGGTTTAATGCTGATCAGACGGCCTTTTGTCAGCTATAAAAGAGGTCGGGCAGTCAGGACTTTGATATTCAGGTTTTCAAAGGAACAAGAGACAACTAACAGCACAACAAAGAGCTCAAACCACCTGCGCACAACATTTCAGGTACACGGGGTGAAAAAAAAAAGCACAATGATTAACTGAATTTGATCCGTCTTTGTAGCAGATAAAGCCTCCTTTCATCAAGTGTTCACAGCATCCCGTTTTGGAGTAATCCTCCAAACGGACAAACCAACAAACCAACAAACCAACAAACCAACGCCGGTGAAAACATAACCTCCTAACTAGTAACTAGATTGCCTAGTTTGACTGCTTGGTCCAAGTTTCGTGAGCCGGACACGTCGCGCTGGACGGGCTCATTTGCATAAAGGGCGGTTCCTGTTCCTTTTCATTTTTGAAAGAGCAACGGCCAACGAGGAAACTCCAACACTCGT
>CAKAKR010066436.1:0-13254 GCA_916700685.1 Adelosebastes latens | reverse complement strand
AACTGGACAGAAACAAAGTAAAACTCACCTAAACCGTCGTCGTTACTCTTTCCAACAATCACCAAATGTGCTTTGGTCGAACTCAACTGTAATTTCACAGAGTTTAATGTGAAAAAACACCGATTCTACAGGTGTCCCCCCCAACCCCCTACCCCCCGCTCTCCCTCTGAAGGAAGAAGGCGGGGTCATGCGTCATCAACGCGTCATCAGTTACACTGCGCATGTGTTATAAACAGAGGTCTTAATGTTCTGGCTGATCATAATGCATAAAAGAATTCCTTAATCCGGATCATGATCCGGATCGCCACACCCCACCCCTCCAAATATTAAATTCAAATCCATCGTGGACTTTTGGAGTAATCCTCCAAACGGACAAACCAACAAACCAACGCCGGTGAAAACATAACCTCCTAACTAGTAACTAGATTGCCTAGTTTGACTGCTTGGTCCAAGTTTCGTGAGCCGGACGCGTCGCGCTGGACGGGCTCATTTGCATAAAGGGCGGTTCCTGTTCCTTTTCATTTTTGAAAGAGCAACGGCCAACGAGGAAACTCCAACACTCGTCCGACCGATCGTATAACTTCATCACTCAGTAAGTGACAGACTTTTGCGTTTGTAGGGCCGGCCCTCTGCGGTCCAGCCAGAAAGATTACCAACTCTATCTTTAATGAACGTTGAGTCATCAACTTAAAAAAAGGTGGCTTCAATCACATTTATTATTGTTTATTATTGTTAGATTTTAGCATTTTGATAATGATATTTATTATTGGGTTAGTTTCATGTTTGTTGGTAGTGGTTTTTGGTGTTAGTTTGGTGTTGTCCCTTCAACATGTTATCTCTTGAATTCAAAGCATTTTGTACATCCATTACAAAATAAATTTTGTCCAGCATTGCTGGATTGGTGTCGCACAATTTGTGTCAGTCAGACTTATTTCTAAGAGTTATATGAGAGTTATATATAGAGAGAGTTATATAAGAGTTATATATAGAGAGAGTTATATAAGAGTTATGGCCTTCAAAAGACATTTTCCTATTTAAATAAAGCACCACAATTATGCAAATAAGCCATTAGTTTAATTAATTTTGCACTTTTACGTACATCGTTTTGTGTATGAACTTCCGTATAGGGTTTAGCAGAAGGTTTATATATATTTGTATATGTTATATGTATTTTATTATGATTAATGTTTCTTATGTTTAAGTTAGTATATTTTCTTGTTTTTCCCTGGCTGTGAGACACGTTTCCCTTCAGGGACAAGAAAGTTAAAGGTGAAAGTTTTGAGCATTTGTCAGACAAAAATGTGAAGTACGTCAAGTCTCACGCAGCCTTTCCTGTTCTGCCAGTATACCTGAACGAGACCACGCTGTAGGCTTTAAACATATATTCAAATTCCTCTTGTCAGTCAGCTCTGTTTATGTTCCTGCTGCAGAGAATCCAGAGTGAGTCACGCTCTATTTGTTCCTGTCGCTCTTTTGCATACCGCGGCTGGTTCACCTGGTTCTGTTTGTTGAGACTACATCAGCCGCGGGTTGTATCACTAACACCACTGACTGACTTTTTCCGACCTTATTTGCCTGACAACTGCTTGGAACTCCCTGAATATTTCCTAAAAAGTATTTTTCCCTTTGGGTGTTTTCTGAACCTGTGATGGGTTCAGATAGTAAAAACCAGCAGTGTATCTTTCGTGACGTATCCAGGACGGCTTACATCCCATCACGGGATTTAAATGATGATGGCAAACAAAAGGTCCATTCTGCAGCGAGAATGTGCAACTTCTCTCCGTCATCTCAACTGAGGATCAGTAATATGATTGCACATGCTCTCTCTGTGGCACCGCATGAGACGAGCCATGCGGTTTCACGTGCGCTCAGAAGACTTTTGTGTGTGTTTACGATAGAAGGAAAAGCAGGAGGTCATTGATCCGGTCGGTGTCAGATCCAGGGCCGAGGCCGCTGAGCTGTTTTCCCTTCGTGAATAATGAAGGAGACGCTTCATCGGGTTCATCTGAGGAGATTGTTGTCACACTATGTCGCTCTTTATTTACACACAAACAGACTCTGTAGCCAAGACTTATTGATTAGATGATGTTATGACAATAGAAACTTGCTTTAGCTACTATTACAAGCGTTTATACAGCAGTATGTAGTACGGTATGTGGATGATTACTGTTTTGACATTATGTGGCCTGCTCAGTTTTCCGCTTCTTCCATCTCCGGTTTCGTCTTTTAACTTCTGGTCACTATTACCGGCTGTAGTAAGTCAAAAGTCTCGGTTATGATCGGGTCTAACAGCCGACTATAAATCTCTGAAAACTGGAACACATGTCCACTTTTATGAGAAGCTCATATGACCTGAAAACACCACAAAGAGCAGATAACGGATTTACAAAAACACGATATTTGGCGCAAACTGTATATACTGTATATTGAAGCTGAATATTTCTCTGAAAAGTAATGTTGTATTGTTTCTTTTGTAAAATATATTATTCTATTTTATTTCAGTTTTCACTATTTGTTAGTTGTTTTCTGGAGCTCGGCACAGAAGAATTCCACAACACGTTGCACGCTGTATGATTGTGTGATTCTGCCGGGCCGGCCGTGCATGCTTTTAGTGCATGTGAGCGCATCCCACTGGCTAGCTAACGGCCGCCGCTCTGCACTGCTCTCATACGGCGGTTACAGCTGATAACGCCGTCCAGACCATCGGCGCCATCGCGGAAGCGTAGCATCCCCCCTATGCTTCCCCCTCGGGTAAACACTGTTAGCTCTGTCAGCACTTTTGCTGCGAGCCGCCGGCCTGGTCCTCGCCGTGTTGAGAGCTGCACAAATGCAATAATAATATTGCTCCAACCTTTAAAAGGTCCAGTGTCTAGGATCTGGCGGTATGTAGCTGTGAGGTGAGGAGTTTACAACCAACTGAAGCCTCTCCCGTGTGCCAAGCGTGTTGGAGAGCTACGGCGGCCGACACGAAAACGCGAATGGCCCTCTCTAGAGCCAGTGGTGGCTTTGAAGAGACCATCGATAACGGCTTCAGTTCCCCGTCGGAAAGGGCTGTCTGACGGCGAGGTAAAGCGGTGAAAATATTCTAATTATAGCGTACACTTAAACTGATATTGATGTTTTTTAGGTGGATAAATTATGTTGCTCTGCTGCCCTCGTCGACAGCCGCTTTACCTCGCCGTCAGACGGCCCTTTCCGACGGGGAACTGAAGCCGTTATATCGCTCTCTTCAAATCCACTAGACTCCATTCACAAAACCAGTCATTTTACCTTGCAGAACATAGGAGTATAGACTAGATACAACCCTACGTCAAAAAAAATCCAAACTAACCCTTTCAGTTATTTCCATTTGAAAAAAAGGGAAAACAACGCAGATGGACCGCCCTTTAAACACTGTGTTTTCCTCGTGTCTGTATGTGTGATGACATCAGTGCCGACTGGCTTCTCTCTAAACAATGAGAGTGAGAACATCTGTAGTCACAACAAACTACTTCCATCATTCAGTTACTGCTCCCGTTACACAACTTTAAGCTATTACTCCATGATCCATCTGCAGTATCAAGAATTTACATGTTTTGTTTGAAATTGTTGCTTTTAAAGGAAAGAACAAATATTTCAGGTGAGCAGGTGGAGCCTGTTTTTGGCCTCATTTTAGAATAAATAATGTGAAACTGTGATACAGATTTTTGTCACCACCGAGTCTAAAGGCTAAATCAGATATAATAAAGAAAATAGAAATGTTTTCTGTTACACAAACTTTTGATTTTTGTCCGAGTTTTTCTCCCTTGTTTTTGCATTTCTTGTAAAATACGGGATGCTTTTACTTCTTCAAGCCTCTAAAAGTCTTTCAAATGAAAAAATACAAGAAGGCAAAAATCTCTCTTTGGTTAAACTGAAAAAACAAATTCTAGTTAAACTAATCTTTACGTCTTTACAGCACTACATAGCCAGAAATAGTGGCTCCGCCCACAAGGATTTAGCTGGTAGTGCTGTTATTTTCACTAAATCCTGTTTCCGCCACGTGTCTCTGCATGAAATGTATGGATTTAATGTGTGTTTGGGTTTAGTGCTAAACTCTGGCAGCCGAGAAACAGGCGGTCCTCCCACAGCGGCTGCACCTGCAGGTCAGAGCCCATCTCCCTCGCGGCCTTCTTTCTCTGGAGCCTCTCCTCTCTGGATGTTACATAACAAACTCCTCCACTGGACAAGAGGGAGGAGAGCAGTCAAAATACATGAGCTTCAATAAAAAATAAAAAAAAAAGCTTTACTTGTATCTTCTTACAGGAAAAGCTGTTAATTAATTATTAGAAGGATAATTGATAAACAGTAGCTTTTTATTGCTGGAAAGGCAAAGTGTTCTGTGATTTCATAGTGACGTTTTATGCAAATCTAGAAGAATGATGAATTTTTAGCCTCTGCTGCTAAAATCAGCCAATAATGGACTGTGCAAACATATTAGTTTCAAGTAATTGCTTAATCAATTGACAGAAAAAACACCTGCAGCAGTTAATCATTTAAGTTTTTGAGTAAAATGCAAAACAAAATGTTCTGACGAAACATGACATTTGTACATGACGGCTTGGGCTGCAGGTAACTTTTCTAACATTTTAGCAACCCAGTCGCCAGAAAAGATGTTGGCATTATACATTTCTACAAAACAACAGATACGTTGAATGTCGGCATTTCTGAACCAAAAATATGTTTCATAAATACGTTTCATATCAGTTTTGTATCACGCTTGCAGAAACGTAGCGTGACGACGTAGCGTGACGACGTAGCGTGACGACGTAGCGTGACGACGTAGCGTGACGATGTTTACAAAGATATTAAACAGAGAAAAAAGCAAATACTCCCATTGGAGAAGCTGGAACAAACAAGTGTCTGGCATTGTCACTTGAAAAATGACTCTACGTGACTAATCAATTAACATAATAGTTGGCGATTCATTTCCTGTTGATCGACTAATCATTTCAGCTCCAGTTAAAATAAAGAAACTCCGCTAAAATATACAAAAAAACATTTATATTCCACCAAGTAAAGCATCAAAACAGTATGATTTTGGAATTGAAACCTCGGTCTGATTATAATTCAAAGGATTTCCCCTTCAACATATCCGTTGAAAATAGTGAAAGCAAAAATAAAGTTGGCCTTGCCCTGAGGGTAAGATCGCACTTCATTACTTCCGCTCTGTATCATCGGACGTCACTGAGTAATAGGTGTGTTTGTACTCTCACGCACAAACACATTATGTAAATGTTCCAGTCATGTTCTCGGGGAAATGTGCAGCGATTGGTCATCACCACTCGCTGCTGCCGGCCTGCACCTGCTCCCTGTTTCTCATCCCAGTAACTCTGTGATGGCAGACAGGCTCATTAATATTAAACTCACGGCTGCAGGCTGATGTAACTGTCCTCCTCTAAACTCTCGCCAGCTCTCTGAAGCCCAGCGGCAGTGATGTCATCTAAGCCCGGCGGACATGTAACTGTACATCTGGATTAAACCTGCTCTGCGCGGTGACACAGCATTTCTTTGTTTGACATTCATCTCAAACTGAGAGACGAACATTTGAATTGACTTCTTGGCAGCGTCGCCGCATCGTTTCTACTTCCTGTTGGCTGGGAGTGTTTGGTGCATCCATCACATGAAAGGCTGAAGAAGAATTCAGCACTGTTATGTAAAACACATGAAAGCCTGCAGCACAGAGTTAACTGGGAAAAATGACAAAACAAGGAAAAACAGACCCGTCCTCTCTGCAGTACTCACTGGCTTCATTTTAGGTATTATTTTTTTTAACAATTAGAGCTGCAACTTTTAGTCGACTGACAGAAACTTAATCTCCAACCATTTTTTTAAGCAAAAATGCCAAACGTTCACTGGTTCTAGCTTCTCAAATGTGAAGATTTGCTGCTTTTCTTTCTCATATATGACAGTAAACCGAATACTTTGGGGGTTTTGGACTGTTGGTCGAAAAAAACAAGCAATTTAAATACATCTCCTCGAGCTGTGGGAAATTATATCAGACATTTTACACTATTTTCTGACATCTGATAGACGAACGAATGATGGTGAAAATAATCATTAGATGCAGCCCTGTTATCAATCAATCTGCCAATTATTTGTTTTAATTAATCAAGTTATTGTTTGATTTATGAACTGACAAATTTGTGAAAAATTAGGTTGTAGCAGGCTCAGATTTAAAGCTAAAGTGAAGACATTTTTTGTTATTTATAGGGGTGTTAAAGTTAACGCGATGATAACGCGTTAAGGCTCGATATTTCTGAGGTTGTAGTGGGCTGGGTTTTAAAGCTAGAGTGAAGATTCAGGCATCATATGAAACTAAATATATACATACATTTGCATAAAGTAAGCATATTTGCCCACTCCCATGTTGATAAGAGTATTAAATACTTGACAAATCTCCCTTTTAGGTACATTTTTAACAGATAAAAGATGTGTGATTCATTTGTGATTAATCGCGATTAACTGTGGATAATCATGCGATTAATTACGATTAAATACTTTAATCGATTGACAGCCCTAGTCAATATTGATAAGTAGTTAGCAGAATATTGCACATTTTTATTCCTTCTTTTAAAGAGTAATATGCGTAACCCTCATCTTAGTACTAAAAAAATCCCCACAGGCTTCTGAATTAAAAGAAAACAGAGCTCTCACTTATCTCACGCAGGCAGCCGGAGCGCTGTTCAGTGTGAGGCTCCATCTTTTAAACAACATTTACATTTTTGTTGCTTTTTTTTTTTAAACTACGTAAACTGTCTTTTGCTGTGCTTGGCAGAGCTCAGTGCTGCAGTTTATATGAGAGGAGGACAAAACAGACGCGCCTCCAGACGCAGAGTGTGTGAAGAGGACAGAGGCGGATCAGAGAAGCGAGTGGTGGTGACGATGATGATGTTGAAGAACAGTTTCTTACATACACTGTATAAACCACAGACTAAAGTGTGGAGTTGCCAAGAGTACATGCGAGTCACCTGTATTAAATAACTAGAATCACTTTGACAGGTATGTTTCAGAGTCCACACCCAGTTAGCTCTCTCCTACTGTACGGTCCTGCCACATACCAGAGTACTACTCACCTCAGTACACACGTACGTTGTAAACATACCAAACAAGGGTGTAATTACACAATACAACACTACAACTAATGATTATTACCGCCGGTGAAAACATAACCTCCTTCCAAGGCCAAGGAGGTTATGTTTTCACCGGTGTTGGTTTGTTTGTCTGTTTGTCCTTCTGTTAGCAGGATTACTCCAAAAGTTTGCGATGGATTTGAATGCAATTTTTTTGAGTGGTGGAGTATAGCCGATCCGCCGATACGTTACACGGAAACACACCGTGTTAATAACAAGCAGACCACCTCACGGTACCGCCAGCTGTGAGCTGTGATCTGTGATGAAAACACATTGACTTCCAGACGAGGGAACCGGAAGTGCTATAATACTAACTCATTTCTGGGTTTTAGGACTCATTCCTACAGATACTGGATTTTTTGGAGTATTTCATTTATTGATTGCTGTCGGGATGTAGAGAGAATTTCAAAAAATATAACAAAAAATGATTTTGAAGAACACTACCAACTCTAGCTTTAACAAACGGTAGCAACCATTCTTTTTCCTGTAGCTTAACTGCCGTCCCCTGACCTGTACATAGAGGAAATTAAGTAATCCTTCGCATTCTGTGAAAAGCCTTAATTTACTGATTAATAACCGTAAGTATGCGACAGATACATTAGTGTAAATTTGCCCTAAACTTTCCCACATACACACACACTCACTCCCATTCACATCACTCCCAGTATCCCACCACATCCCTGTAATCCTCCCCAGTAGCGCAGCAGTTAGGTAAGAGCACGAGAGGTGTTGTGTAACTTTCCCAGCACAAAGCGTTTGTGATGGACATTTAAACTCATCCTGCTCACTGGTCTGCAGCGCTGCACACGTACAGAGTTATAAAGGCATGATTGCACACACACACACACACACATACAGACCCCTTTTATGCCCTTATACGATAAGCTATCATCAAGGAATAGCCGATAATGACATTTCTAGCGGAGAGATTATAAATCAGAGTATAACATGAAGCGGTGACATTAATGATCTGACCTTTTAGTGTGATGTAATGTGTGTCATTTCTGACATGTAAAAAAATAAAAAAGCCGGGGACTTCTGAGAATTACATGCAAGTGAGAGGGAACGAGTGGGCTATTTTTATATACAGTATAATATTTTCCGTCCTGCTCTGTCCTTGGGGGTAGACTGGCCAGATGCCCTACTATAATCCAAGCAAAGCATAGTGTCCTCATTACTGACAGAAATGAAGCCATCACATTTTTTAATAGTGCAGCGGCCTAAACTTCTGTTCCTCTCGTCTTTCAGAGTGTCACTTCTTTGCGGGGTCCAAAGTGGATCAGTTTTTTGTTTAGATTTAAACCTAGTTGAATCTTGTTTTACTGATATAACACACGTCATATTTGGCTGTGTTTTTACAAACTTCCGTCTTTTGCACCAAGATAAATGGTTGACACAGAGCTTTTAAGTGACTTTAAGGGATTTGCAAATGCACTGACTCCTTTTAGCGAGTATCTCTCAAGGCGCTGTGTTGACAGCTGGAAGTGACGTGTGGAGAAAACATAAAGCATCTAGTGGGTAAATATATCGTCTCCTTTCATCCCGTGAAATAACCAGCATGCATATCTCACATGCGTACCACATATACAAGTATAGATCGCCAAGAACCACAAAATAAAGTCTGACATACACTACTGCTAATTATTTCAAGTTTTTAGTTAAAAAAAAAAATCCTGTTTGCTTTAAATTGTTTGGCCCATTACTTGTTTCCTTAACCCTCTGACACTCACATAGACCCGTTTCTTAGGGGGGTACAGGGGGTCTTTAGGGGGAGATAGCAGGTCAACAGTAGATGTCACATAGAAGTGGTGTACATCATCTGAAAGCTGAGAACCTGGAGATTAATTTGAGATGCAGCACTGTGTGTGAAGTTGTTCTTGTCATAAATCGGACATAAACATGAATTAATTAATAATCAATAATAAATTGTCAAAGTGTATAAGGACTTAGAATATACTTACTGCAGCAATTTTTGGGTTGATACCATTTGTTACACAGATTTGGTGCTAAATTTCACCATTTTTTTCCACTCGAGAATCGATAAAAATGATCAATAATCCCTCCAAAATACCACATTAAGACACCAAAACCTTGAGAAACACCATAGAAAAAGCCTTGCTATGATTTGTTTTTTTGACATTTTGAGATTTCTACAAGGATTGCATGTTTTGCCGATTGCATAGCGAGCACTTCTGTTTTGGAAACTGCTCAGAAACCCCCTTATTGTCAATCTACCTACGTAGGAAAGCCATCCATCCTCTGAATGCTCTAGGTCTCTAGTTTGTGGCTGTATAGTTTCATGAGGCTGTGATTATCCTAGAGGTCACCACAGGTCATTTTATACAGTGAGGTAAAATTAGAACGAATGGTCTCACTACAATGAAATGGCTCCTATGGGGACTAACATCATCACACATGAACACAGTTGGGCTCATTGGATCCACAAGAGTCTCAGCTTTATACTGATACTTAATTTATGTAATTCCAAAACTGTTTATGGACCCCAGTATGCAGAAATATTCAAACACACCATTTTAGAATAGGCAAAAATAACACATTCATACTGCATTCAAAAAACTGCACGTGATTATCATAAAGTGGGCATGTCTGTAAAGAGGAGACTCTTGGGTACCCATAGAACCCATTTTCATTCACATATCTTGAGGTCAGAGGTCAAGGGACCCCTTTGAAAACAGCCATGCCAGTTTTTCCTCGCCAAAATTCAGCCTAACTTTGGAGCGTTGTTTAGCCTCCTTTCGGACAAGCTAGAAAGACGTGGCTGTCACCGATGGATTCCTCAGGTTTCATAGACTTCAGGTCTAGTTTCATATGAGTCACTCTGGCACTAAAACTGAACCTGCTACAGCCTCTGAAAGACAGTAAAGGATGGATGGATGTCATGGTGGAAACGGGTTGGTACTAGCTTACGTAAGCACGCGTCATATTTAGTTTTACAGGAAGAAAAGATGACTGGATTTTGATATAAATACGAAAAAAAAAGATTTTTTGTATTTTTGCATGTGATCTAAAAGAGTTAAAAAGGCATTGTTCATTTCGTCTCGACTTTAAGTTATTTAAAAAGGTCTCTAGTGCATAAACAGCAGCTTATTTGGAAAATTTCCCCAGCTGTTCCCTTCACTTCATATTACTGGGACATGCACCTCTCAACATTTCACATTTAGGATCACACGGTTCTTAAGACGACCAGCTTGTTTCTATTTATGGGGCAGCGGGTGATAAGCTCTTCCATGTCTCGAGAGCATCTCTTTAAATCCACCCTCACCTAGCGGGTGACCCTCACACAGAGACTCTGGCTTCTCTTTGACATCCCTGAAATTGTACAAATTCGGTTCTCTACGGCTCGACAGGAAGACAAGAAAGACTTGTATTAGACAAGATTTTCACGGGAACAGCCGCCTTGACTTTTACAGTGAAAGAGCTGAGCCGACACACACACACACACACACACACGCACACACGACAGATCCTTCTCCAACATGACCTGCTGCTAATCAGGTTAAAGATAGCAACAGGTGAGCCGGGGCTGTTCACAGACTGACCTACTGTACAGACAGAGTGATCTCAATCCCTCGCCTCCTCGCTCACCTTCCCGTCCACAGAGCTGACTTCCACAGCACAGAGCTGCAGATCTGTAGGAGACAGCAGGACGGGCAGGACGAGCACATGCCTTCATTTCTAAACCATCTGCTTTTAGAGGGAGAGTTATGTTTTATCAAAACACACTATGGGATTGGCTTTGGTTGCAAACACAAACTTAAACTTACAAAAGTATTCAGACTGCCACTCTGTATATTTAATTTGGGTTTGCCCCCCATGTCAGGGTCTTAGTGGACAACATTTTATTGTATTCCACATTAGGGCTGCAACAAACAGTTATGTGTCAGTTTAAAGCTGAAGTAGGTGAGATTGGAGCAAATATGATTAAATAAAACAGTCATTATATCCAGACAGTAGTACATGAAACAGGTAACCTGAAAAAAATCATGTGCCTCGGTGTCCTCCGGTGCTCCTAACGGCATCTGCAAGATTTCACAGACCGGAGGAAAACAAGCAGTAAGAGCTGATCTGGGATCTGATGTCCAGCTGCCGTCTATGAGAGCCGGCTGTCAATCACTCGTGAACTCCGACCAAACGATCAAACTAGGCAGCGCTGATCAAATATGAATCAATATTATATACGTTAATGCCTATTTCTCTCCTCAAATGTTTTCAGAATCATCTTGTAGTGCACGGTTTAGATGTAAAATGAGAAAGTTTGTGACCCGGCAGCCATTGTGAAATCTGGTGAAGGAACGCCAAGTTCTGGTCACATGACCGGAGCACAGCCAATAGGAACACTCTCTCTCAATGAAATGACCTGTGATTGGTCAAAGTCTCCCGTCACAGGATAGATTTTTTTAAAGCCTGAAAACAGAGCCATGAATCCAAATCCAAATGCGAATTTTCATTTTCAATCTCCCAAAATGTGTAATTACTGAGCAAGACAGAGAAACTCAGTCAATCAAAGAAATCTTGTAACTTGCTGAAAACAGATTTTGGAGATGCTGAAGTCTAGTTTTCTCTCAAAACACTTGAATTACAATATACTGAAAGGTTATTATAGAATTTTTTGCCCAATGATGCCAAAAATATACCGCCTACTGCCACTTTAACTGGGGTGAAGTTAATGATTTTAGTGTTTGTGTCTGACACGAAACAACTAAACTCCTTAACAATGAAACCAAAGACTGCTAGTGACAAACAATCACACGTCTGAATCAGCATATCGACCCGTTTCTGAGTCACTCCATCTCACACGGACTCATATCCGTCGTGCTCCACCCTGCTCGCACTCTGCCCTCATTTAAATTACATGCAAATCTGTCCAGTCCCATATTAATCCTTCATGTGCTTCGGCCTCATCACGAAACACTGTACTCCTATTTTTTTTAAAAAGAAAACATGCCTGCGGTCTTTTCTCAAGTTACATGATATCAATCTGTATTTATTTTCACTTTCCCTGTGAACTATGTCAGTGTCAGTGTTGTTCAAGGTGATGAGCAGGCTGAAGAAATATGTTTGTTGGCCAAGCTGCTTCATTTCAACACAGGGCTGCAGATATAAGATGACTCAGTGAAAGAAGCTTTAAAAGAGGAAGGCCAGTTCTCTTTCACAGCTCAATACAATTAGTACATTTATAAACTCTCTTTGACCTCTGTTTAGTTTTCAAATCTAAATAATGCTTGTTAGTCGGCGGTGGGATCAGTTTCTGTATTGCTGTGAAGTTGGGAGTTCAGCAGCAGGGCAGGAATCTGTGCGTCAGAAGCTTTTGATTCAGCAGCAATAAAGGCATAATGAATGTCTCACATCGGGACTATGCATATGTTACGTAGCGACACTTCTTTTATCAGCAATACAGATATGCGTTCGCACAGACAGTGATCATTATCTGTGAGAACTTTACGTCAGGATGGACAATTTTCTGGGCTGATCAGTGCCATTTAACACTGATTATATTCTCATTTGCAAGTCTTTCCAAGTCCAGTCATGTTTCAAAGCCTTCAAGAGTCTACGGCCCTGTTCAGAACGCCACTCATTTCTTTAACGCATTAACGTAGCTGTCTGTTTTGAAGCTAGAGTGAAGATACTGGCATCAAATGAAACTACAAAACCTAATGAATCCATCGGTATCAATCACGTCATACTAGCTTGTCGAGAAAGAGGTTAAATAAAGCTCCAAACTTGTGGTAAATTTGGCGAGGAAAAACTGGCATGGCCATTTTCAAAGGGGGTCCCTTGACCTCTGACCTCCAGATATGTGAATGTAAATGGGTTCTATGGGTACCCACGAGTCTCCCCTTTACAGACATGCCCACTTTATGATAATCACATGCAGTTTGGGGCAAGTTAAAGTCAAGTCAGCACACTGACACACTGACAGCTGTTGTTGCCTGTTGGGCTGCAGTTTGCCATGTTATGATTTGAGCATATTTTTTATGCTAAATGTAGTACCTGTGAGGGTTCATGGAGAATATCTGTCATTGTTTTGTGTTAATTGATTTCCAATAATAAATATATATATAAATTTGCATAAAGCAAGCAT